>JNHV02000289.1:0-22179 GCA_001691785.3 Amanita brunnescens Koide BX004
CCATAACATTGAATCCTGGCACGATACATTTCATGATCTTACAACAACTGTATTCTACTCTTCCTTGTTAAGGGCGATGCTGCGCGCCCTTAATTCTTCTGGGCTCTTCAACACTCCATATCAGCAATTGATTTTGTCCGCTTCAATGGAGACTTTACCAATGCCTTCCCAAGGCTCCTAGCCGTCTCTTCGTCGGGAATGACTGGACCAGGAGGTGCGTTGAATATAGCAGCCAGCGGGTCCACAAGGCCTTCACCTAGGCCCGGAGCTCCGGTTGGCCGGTTAGGATTGTTCGTTTTCTACGCCCGGAGTGTCAATGAATCGCATCAAGCTAGAGACGAAGAAACCTACCGCAGGATGGGGAAGAGTTGTAAACGTTGGCGCATTGTCGCGCGGAGGAGTTGACGGGTATGCGCCGGGAATCTCTGACGGGACGTCTGACATGCTGATTGAAAGCGTATAGGTTTGACTTCGACTCAAATACGACTGATATACCCAGCGACTAGTGACGTCATAGTACGGCAACCGGCTATTCTCTCCCGCATCTAGAGGCAAGCCATTCATTGCGTACTTGAGATTATATATGATGACTCGGCTGCGCGTGGACTTGGTCTATACATTCCATTTCTTACAGTTCAACAAGCAATGCCCACATGGTGTTATAGGGAACTTTCTTATGCCATCCACAAAACGCGGACTTTGCACCCAAATCAACTGGTAGGAAGACACGAAGCCATGCATTGGAACTGCAGCTGGTCTTTGGGCGTCCTCAGCTGTTCAAGCATGTGAAGGCTCGACTACGGAGAACCATTTCCTCCATGCCGGCTTGCGATGATGACAGTAAAAGGCTGCTATTACTGTGTTCGTTCAAACTCCGCGATGGCAGGAGGCACTGAGCCTATCCTTGATGCTATTGATCGCGTGTGTCGAAGATAGGACAAGGACCGGGACGCTCTGTCAGCGCTTCATATTTAGAACGAAACGTATTATCGAGGGGTGGCTCCTATCCAAAAACCTGGGTCAATGTGCACGCTGAAACTTAGAGTTTGAATCTAAAATGTTTCCATTAAAGCATGATACAAAGAAGCTTTCAGTCGATTGATCTTCGCATACAAATATGTGTTGCCATCTTTATGTCCTAGTTTAGAATACAGTTCACGATTGGTATGCTGAAATCATTTCGATAACATCATCTGTGAAGGAGTGAGTTCTTGCGGCGTTTTGTAATAGAAGAGTCTGCATACCTTGACAAACTCTGCGAGGGTGATCCTTCGTCAATGGACGGAAAAGTGAGAGGAAGCTGTTGACGCACCRTCGTAATTGATCTGACCGTCACCATCGACATCAGCTTCACGAATCATCTCGTCGACCTCGCTATCGGACAGCTTCTCGCCTAAATGCACACGCAACACATGTAACCCAACCCAAGCCAGCAGCAGCAGCGGCGAAAACATACCGAGATTAGTCATGACATGCCTCAACTCTGCAGCGCTGATGTAACCATTGCCATCCTTGTCAAACACCTTGAAAGCCTCCTTGATCTCCTCTTCGCTATCGGTGTCGCGCATCTTCCGCGCCATCATGGTCAGAAACTCGGGAAAGTCAATGGTGCCGTTGCCATCGGCATCGACCTCGTTGATCATGTCGTGAAGCTCTGCTTCAGTTGGGTTCTGGCCGAGAGAGCGCATCACGATTCCGAGCTCTTTGCTGGTGATTGTGCCGTCGCCATCTGTAAAGGATTAGTGGCGATGAAGAACGGACACCAGGGTAACGCGATACCTTTATCGAAGAGGGAGAAGGCTTCCTTGAACTCTGATCGGAGGAGCGCGGGTTGGATAAGAAGGCTAGGGTCGCGCAGATGACGTACCGGAGATTTGTTCTGCAATCGATGCGAGTTAGTTGAGACTGTGTGCCGTGGGCAGTGAGATCATCGCACCTTCGGACTGTCAGGTGCAATTAAATTAATTAAAAAGGGTCACAAGCGCAGTGCAGGGAGTGGCGAGTGGCGAATGCGGGTGAAGGCGAAGCAAGGAAACGATGCGCGGCACGAAGATCAGAAGCAGCGGCGAGTGGAAGGGCAGCGTTGCTTACCAGTTGATCAGACATGGTAGAGTTAGTAGTGATTAGGAGGAAGGAATCAGCGGGAGTCTTATCGGCAATCCCCGTCACAACAGATTGTACCTAACCCTAGCTATAGACTCATTCCAGGCTGTATGTATTCTTTTCAAGCTGGCAGGAATTGAATATTGAGGAGAGGGGAATGGGACGCTGCTGGGGCACGCGCACCTCTGTCTCGAGCTCCTTTCTGACCCTCCACTCGTCGTCCGCCTTGATAACGAGATGGTAGTCATCGAGATCCTCTATCACAAAGCCCTGCTTTTCGTTCATCGCCATGAGGATTTGTTTCACCGCGGGATCACTATTCAAACGTTACTGCATGCGGAAGAAGCGAATGGTCTGGCTGACCAGGTTAGCAGGACGCCTTGGATGGGTCAGCGGAGCAGAGAATACGCGACATGGAGCGTACCTTTGATGGCTCTCATGTTCGTGGTTCAGAGTAAACACCCGGTGGCGGCGTCTGAAAAAGACGGCCCTTACTTTCCGCTTGCATCGGCTGCTCCTTCGACTGGGCGTGGGCGGAGGTTGTCAGAATAAAAGCCGCCAATGCTGACCGCAACACCAGCATTTTCCTCACATCGAGACTAACATTCAAACTATCACCCGTTCCGCTCAAGATGTCACAGGTTCAACCCCAGCTTTCGTATGTCTTGTTTGCAATGCCTAATCATTTAATCTTATCACCTCGGTTACTTGCAGTGCAGTGCCCGCCCCCGGTGCGTTTGCGCCCATCCATTGGTCTGCGTCATTAATGGAATAGCAGAGAAGACACTAGATGTCATTGAACAGTCTAAAAGGCTGGCTGCGTATACAGCTGTTGATCAACATGTAAAACCTGAGCACAAGGTACGACACAACCAGGCACCACATCTCTGGTGCTTATTGGGTCAAAGATCATTGGAATAGGATCTGGATCGACGGTTCCGTACGTCGTGGAGAGAATCGTGCAACAGGGCAAGGAGGTGAACAAGGACCGGGTATTCATACCAACTGGTGAGCGATATGTCAAAATGACAAGTCTCGGGCTCAATGGATCAATGCAGGATTCCAATCAAAGCAGCTTATCGTACAAGCCGAGCTTAATCTTGGAGACGTCGATCAATACCTTACTGTAGACGTCACAATTGATGGAGCGGACGAGTAAGTTACGGAAAAGATGATGTGCGCCTTGCTGAGTTTCGACCAGAGTAGATCAGCATCTAAACTGCATCAAGGGGGGAGGTGCGTGTCATTTACGAGAAAAGGTGCTCGCGGAGGCCGCCCGGACGTGGGTGACGATATGCATCTAATGCGGACTTCTGCTTACCCTGGGTCGCTGCAGATTTGTCGTGGTTGCTGATTACCGGAAGAACGCTGAAGTTCTAGGAACGAACGTACGTCCGTGTTGACCGAGTGGATCACTATCGCTAACTGGCGCAGTTCAAGCCGGGCGTACCAATTGAGGTTGTTCCGTTTGCATATGCAAAGGTGCTACAGAACCTGCACCAGGTAGTGGGATCTCCGGATGCAACGCTACGTATGGCTATCAAGAAAGGTAACGTAGATATGTGTGTCTAAATCCAAGTGTGCTCGGCTGAGTGAGCGCCAGCTGGGCCTGTCGTAACCGACAACGGCAATTTTGTTATTGATGCCCCTTTCGACCGGGTGCGCATGCAGGACCCGTCCAAGGTATGCACTGCGCGTGGGTCTCAGCTATATGCTAACCACCTGTATGCGCAGGTTCTGAGGGAGATCAAGCAACTGACGGGGGTAGTTGAGGTGGGACTTTTCTGCGGGATGGCTCGGGCAGCGTACTTTGGGAACGAGGACGGCAGTGTTGCGATCCGATGGGAGGATGGCAGAGTCGAGTGCATACGCGGAGTGTAAGTAGCACCGGGGTCCGATCGGGAATCCGCGGCCGTCACACGTGATCTGGCATTGTAGTAGCAGAAAATGTAATAAAATAGCTTGCAATGCATCCTGACTTTTCCGTTCTCCTCAGCCGAGATGGCTGCTGCTGCTTCCATCGACAAGGTCTCTATCCTGGGCAAAGATTCTATCCACTGCGGTTTCCATCTCGTCCCCTACATCGTCCACACAGTCATCTCCACCCTCCCATCCTCCACCTATGTCCTCATCACAGACAAGAACATCGCAAAGCTCCATCTCGAAAAGTTTGAGATCGAATTCGCCGCAGAAATCGCACGTCAACGCAAGAATGCTAGGTTTCTGACCCACGTCATCGCCCCGGGCGAGACCTCCAAGAGCAGAGAGGGAAAGGCCGAGATCGAAGACTGGATGCTCCTCAACAAATGCGTCAGAGACACCGTCGTCCTTGCCCTCGGCGGAGGCGTCATCGGAGACCTCGTCGGCTTCGTCTCTTCAACCTTGTACGTGTGTCTGCCCTGCGCCTTCCTGCGCTGCCTCTCACATCTTTCTTGCATAGCATGCGCGGACTCAAGTTTTGCCAGATTCCAACGACCTTGCTCGCAATGGTAGACTCGAGCGTCGGCGGAAAGACCGCGATAGACACGCCGCACGGCAAAAACCTCATCGGCGCGTTCTGGCAGCCCGAATACGTTTTTATCGACGCCGCCTTTCTGGAGACCCTGCCGCAGCGGGAATTCTCCAATGGGATGGCAGAGGTCGTCAAGGTATAGTCAATTCGCTTGCTATTGATCTTCTGCGTTGATGTACCGCGGCAGACGGCGGCCATCTGGAACGCATCCGAATTCGGATCTCTAGAGAGTCGCTACAACGAAATATTCACGGCTATTCAAACACCGTCGGTTAATTATGCTGGTCGCACGAAGGAGACGCGCTCGGCAGCCCAGGAACTGCTTCTCTCGGTCATTGTTGGGTCCATTTCCGTCAAGGCACATATCGTAACCGTCGACGAGCGCGAGACCGGTCTCCGCAACCTCGTCAACTTTGGCCACAGCATCGGCCACGCCATTGAAGCTGTTCTGACGCCTACCATCCTTCATGGAGAGTGCATCAGTATCGGTATGATCTTGGAAGCAGAATTGGCCAGGCAGCTCGGCGTACTGTCCCAACTCGCCGTTGGGCGTCTTACGCGCTGCCTGAAGAGTTACAATCTGCCCGTGTCCGTATCTGATCCCAGGATCGCTAGTGTCCCGGCGGCCAAGTTGCTCACTGTGGACCGTTTGCTTGATATTATGAGGGTCGACAAGAAGAACAGCGGCTCAGACAAGAAGATCGTCATTCTGTCCAAGATTGGCGCAACTTATGAGCAAAAGGCCACAATTGTTCCCGACCACCAAATCACCAAAGTACTCTCGACTGCAGTGAAGGTTATTTCTGGCAGGCCCTCCCACCACCCTGTCAAGATGGCGACGCCTGGATCAAAGAGCATCTCCAACCGCGCGCTCGTTCTTGCTGCACTAGGGAATGGAACCTGTAGACTTAAGAATCTCTTGCACTCTGACGATACTCAAGTTATGATGCAGGCTATTGAAGATTTCAAGGTATGTGTGTGCATGTTCAAAGTCGGAGCTCCTCCTGACCAAGGACAGGGTGCCACCTTTTCCTGGGAAGATGATGGTGAAACATTGGTCGTAAAGGGAGGCGGGGGCTCCCTTTCGGTTCCACCAAAAGAGATATACCTTGGAAACGCTGGTACAGCTGCGCGCTTCCTGACAACCGTCTGTGCCCTGGTCAAAAGTCCGTCCGGCGGTAGTGCGGCCAACACAGTAATCACCGGAAACGCTCGGATGAAGCAGCGCCCTATTGGTGCTTTGGTCGCCGCCCTCAAAGAAAACGGAAATGATATCAAATACCTCGAGTCTGACGGTTGTCTGCCGCTTTCAATTGCGCCTACTGGGTTACGCGGAGGCAAGATACAACTCGCCGCTAGCGTGTCCAGCCAATATGTCTCGTCAATTTTGTTGTGTGCTCCGTATGCACAGGAACCGGTGACGCTCGAGCTTGTAGGCGGACAGGTTATTTCCCAGCCTTACATCGACATGACCATTGCCATGATGGAAACATTCGGTCTTCATGTCACTCGACGGGCTTGCGCCACAACCGGGAAACTCCTCAACGTTTATGACATACCCAAGGGCACTTACAACAGTCCACCTGAGTACAATATTGAGTCTGACGCCAGCAGTGCCACGTATCCTCTGGCCATTGCCGCTATCACCGGCACAACATGCACCATCGCCAACATTGGTTCTGCCTCACTTCAGGGCGACGCCAAATTTGCAAAAGAAGTGCTCGAAAAGATGGGATGTACCGTTGTTCAAACAGCGGACGAGACGACTGTGACTGGGCCTCCGATAGGCCAACTCAAGGCGATTGACGTGGACATGGAGGTGATGACGGACGCGTTCTTGACCGCGACTGCATTGGCCGCCGTAGCGACTGGAAAGACAAAAATTACCGGTATTGCGAACCAACGCGTGAAAGAGTGCAACCGTATCCAAGCTATGATGGATCAACTTGGTACGTCTCAATTGACCTTACACAAACAGAAGCTTACTTGGCATTTKGTATAGCCAAGTTTGGCGTGTCAACGAACGAACTCGAAGATGGGCTGGAAGTATTGGGAGCGCCCGTCTCATCCTTGAAGCGTGGCGTTAGCGTTCACTGCTATGATGATCACCGCGTCGCAATGGCCTTTAGCGTTCTTGGGACCGTTACTGAGAACACTATCCTTGAGGAAAAGCGCTGCGTCGAGAAGACTTGGCCCAATTGGTGGGATGATCTGAAAAACAAGGTGCGTTGCTGAGCTTTTGCTTTTCGGTTGGTACCGACTTTTTTGTAGATTGGTCTGCAAGTCGAAGGCGTTGATTTGTCAAAAACGGCTACCTCGAGCGACGAGCAGAGAGTCGGTTACGACAATTACTCCGCTTCAATATTCCTCATCGGTATGCGAGGGACGGGAAAAACCTTTGTTGGTGAACTCGCCTCGTCGATGCTTTCCTGGACTTGTCTAGACGCCGACACGTACTTTGAGGTCAAGCACAAAATAGGAGTTCGACAGTTTGTCCAAGAACGTGGATGGGAAGCGTTCCGTGAGGCTGAACTTGCTGTTCTTGAGGAGTTGATGCGCGAGAAGGGATCAAAACATGTTATTAGCCTCGGCGGAGGCATTGTCGAAATTCCTGAAGCCAGGAAGTTGCTCAAAGAGTGGGGTGGACCTGTCGTGCATATCGTACGAGACGTGGATCAAGTTGTCGAGTATTTGTCCACAGAAACCTCTCGGCCGGCCTACGGCGAGCCCATCATTGACGTCTACCGCCGACGCGAAGCTTGGTTTACAGAATGCTCTACCCACGACTTYATCAACTATACATCGCAAACAGCCCGGAAAGGTGCTAGACATGAAGTCATGCGCTTCTTCAAGCACATTACCGGCCAACCGAGTGTTGCGCCAAATATTTCGTCTGGCCGCCGATCATACTTCCTCTCGTTGACTTTCCCTGACATAACAGCTGCTCTTTCTCAGATGGAGCAGTTGGTGGAGGGCGCCGACGCTATTGAAGTTCGCGTTGACCTTTTGAGGCCAGCAGATGCTACAGAACCTGCGGGAAAATACATTCCACCCACTTCTTATGTGGCCAAGCAAATCGCCGCTCTGCGTCACGTCACATCATTGCCTATTGTGTACACCGTGCGCACGGTATCGCAGGGTGGTGCTTTCCCGGATGCAGCAACGGATGAAGCATTCAAGTTGTTGAATCTTGCTCTACGCCTGGGTGTCGGATATATTGACATCGAGATCACAATGCCAGAGCACTACATCAAACAACTCGTCTCAATCAAGCGCTGCAGCCAGTTCATCGCGTCTTGGCACGATTGGAGCGGGAACATGAACTGGGACGGTCCCGTTGTAAGAGAAAAGTGCGAGATTGCCCACAAGATTGGTGACATCGTCAAGATCATTGGCAAAGCCAATACGATTCAGGATAACTTTGTTCTTCAGGCGTTTGTTACGAAATACCTTGCCAGGCCAGATGCAAAGCCCATCCTTGCCATTAACATGGGCCAGGAGGGGCAGATGTCCCGTATCCTGAATCACACATTCACGCCTACCACGCACGCGAACTTGCCCGTCAAAGCTGCCCCTGGCCAGCTCTCGTTCAAGCAGATTCAGACAGCTTTGAATTTACTTGGCATGCTGCCACCCCTCCGATTCTTCATATTTGGCAAACCCATCAAACATTCCATGTCGCCCACTCTGCATAACAAGGGTTTYGAAATTCTTGGCTTGCCTCACAGCTACCAGACCTTTGAGACCGACAGTGTCAACGATGATATCAAAGCTGTGCTCGCTTCGCCAGACTTTGGCGGCGCTTCTGTGACCATTCCGTACAAGGTCGAGATCATTCCGCTGCTCTCAGAGTTGTCGCCAGCTGCCAAGGCCATGGGCGCCGTCAACACTATCATTCCGGTAAAGTCGGATTCGGGTCGTAAACTGATCGGCGACAACACCGACTGGATTGGCATCCGCGAATCCATCCTATCTTTCCTCCTGACGGACCCAGTCCAAGCGGGACTTGTCATCGGCGCAGGGGGTACTGCACGGGCGGCCATCTACGCTCTGCACAGCTTGGGCGCAAAGCACATTTACCTCTTCAACCGTACGAAAGCCAATGCGGTCGAACTCGCCCAATCCATATCCTACACATCAGTCACCGTCCTAGATGCTGTTGCCGAATGGCCCGCAGGACTACCGGCACCAAACGTCATTGTGGGGGCGATCCCTGCCACAACCTGCAGTGAAGGAGAGCACGGTCTTTTGTTGACCCCGAAGTTGTACGAGTACAAAGATGGACCTGCGGTTGTCATCGATATGGTTTACAAGCCCGCCGAGACGCCGTTGTTGAAATTGGCCAAGACTGCGGGGACGAACTGGGCGACGGTGCCGGGTATTGACGTTTTGTTGGAGCAAGGGTTTGGTCAATTCGAGTTGTGGACAGGCAGGAAGTGCCCGAGGTCGTTGGTGAGTCAGGCGGTGAAGGAGAAGTATTATGCTAGCGCTTAAAGTATGCGAAAAACTAGAATCTAACTTGCTATAGTTTTGTACAATGTAGAGAGAAATGCAAAACATCTCAAATCTACGCTGCACGGGATACACTTGATCATAAGCTCATATGTTTATTTTCATATTGTTTGGACAAGCATATGGTATCCCGCACAATGCCTCTCCCAGGTATCCCGACAAAGTGAGCGGCGCGCAAGATAAAGGCAAAGTTGTTATGCGCCAGTGGATATGTAATGTAGTGGAGATGTAGGGTATCCTAGTTGAAGTAGGAAAGAAAGTGAGGATGGGAAACAAAACAACAAGAGGTATGGAAGGGGTTGTTTGGTCAATAATCAACCAAGAAATTACGAGTGCCTATAAAGGAATGTAAAAAAAGTCATCATAAATCGTCATGAGAGTTGAATATACGAGCCACAAAAGAGCACAGAGGAAGATTCCACAAGAATACATTACCACCGCATCACCTTCGCCTAAGTCCAGTCCCGTAAATAATCGCCAGTCCTGTACGAGGTCCGCAATAAATTATTTCTCAGAACCAACGAGGGTTATAGCCTGTGACCTGGTACCGCCCAGAATAACAGTGTAAGGGCTGTTGAAAACGCCGCCACCAATATGCTGACCCAAATAGCGCGACCCAATAACAGTTTACGAACGTATGGCTCGCGTACGGTAAGGGTTCGGAAGGGCGTTGTCTCGGACTGGCCAAGGAAAACGAGAATTGGATCTAATTCATATTGATGMGAGATGAGGAAAAGGATGGAAAAGGTGAAGGGAAGGTATAACTGCAAGAAAAAAATTAATTCAAATAAATCTTGAAAGGGAGATTTGCTCACAAAGAACCGCTTGGACTTGGGATGCACATTCAGGAATACCAGGGAGAATGCAACGGCTAGTCCAACCCATAAAATAATAAGCCCAGCTATGAGCCGAACAAGAGCCGAAATGGGCGTCAAATTTCCAAATGCCTTTGAGCGCAAAAACCTGGGAAAGGCGTCTTGTTCCATTGCCTTGAAACAGTACTCCTTCTGCGCGTGAAACATGTCAGGTATCTGTGCCAACAAGTTTAATTCAGCCTGGGTCTTTGGCTCGTGGGCGCTGCTGAGGGTGAAACTATTGATGCGGAGGGAGGGCGGAAGGTATATTTCGTGGTTCTCCTGAGAATTCACGGTATTACCAGCGGGGGAGAGGTATCGGTAGAATATGCGTTCTGCAGACGCGATAAGATCCATGCGGGTGATGGCGGAGGAGCGAGGAATGATCGTGGGTGCACGGGAGGCGCGTCTATTGAATAACGTCGGTGTTCTGCGGGTTAAAGAAAAGGGAGTTGAGGAGCGTGGATGCTGGGAGGTCTCTTCCTGCGGCGATGCAGGAGTAGCGCGCGAAGCGTGATGTTCTGGTGGGCGAGGACTTGTCGATGCGGCGCCTTCACTCGTTCCGATGGCGGCTAGGTGTCTCTTTTCGTTCTCGGTAAGCATGTCCCCCGTGCTCGCGGTGCTACGCTTCGTCTCTGGATGCATGCCAACGACGGTTCCGTATATTGAGCCTCTGCGACGGGCGTATTCCCAGTACTGCGGCCAGTCTTCTTTAATGGTGCGACCGGACTTGCGGACGTCTTTAAAGTAGGCACGACACAGGTTCTCGTGTTGCTGAACGTCTAGCCAGAAATCAAGAATGTCTTCGGCGCCTTCACGTTGAAGAAATAGACTGTAAATTACCATGAATAACATATAAAGCGGGACGGGAGATGGACGGACTAGAACATGAAAAGATCCACGGGGGGTCTAGTTCGCCTCGAAAGGACTTCTGTAAACGAGGGCAACCTATTCTTTCTGCTGTTTGCCCAATCCTCTTGCTGTCTTTGGTCGTCCGTCGGCATTGTGACAGAATTGAACACGGAGCGTTGCCGTCAAGGACGCCGGGGGAGCGAGCGGTTGAGCAGAGCGTGGGTGCGAGTTGTTGACAAGGAATTTGTGGGTAGCGCTTAGTCAGCAGACGGCTGTCGGAACGGGGCGGTCGTAACGACTCGGCCTGCTTAAATGTCATTCGCAAGAGCTTTTTCACCGGCGCTGCGCGAGATTCGCATTCTCTGCTCCCATTCGGGCGCTGCGTCGGCAGGCACAAGGCGCGTCTACTTTCAGAGCTTCTCGTCACAACCGCTGACCTTTAGCAACAGACAGTTCATCTTTGCCCATTATCCCGTAATCAAACAACACAATCCCGACCTTCCTGTGCTTATCCGTGAAGCAACAGGTACCCCTGCTCGAGCCTTTGCTAGATTCGGTGCGTCCTGCACGAGGAGAGCCATTGTTACCCGCCTCATGTCCCCGACAGAACGTGGCGTCGAGAAACACGTGGAGCTAGATGACCTCTCCGCTCCCGAAGTAGAGGCCAAAATTGCCCGTTTGCTCCAGTCATAACAAATACCAAGGACATAGATATACATCGCCAGCGCATGCAAGCGCCACACCGTAGATTATGGCCAACGTCACGATATCTATTACTACTTTAAGGGGAAGACGGACATTTGAGTTCCATGTGAAGGGATCGGACGCGACAAGTTTACGCGTCGTATCGGCGCCCAGCCTGTGCCTCCCACGCGCCGTTGGGCCAAATTCATTTCAAACGAGCTGCGGGGTCCTGTGAGCACTGCTGTGAAGTTTCACTTTTCTAATGCTTCCGATTATGAGCCACGCCACCGAGAGGTAGGTCTCCCCAGGGTCTGAAACTTTAGCATTACAATTGGCATTAGGATGCGTGTTTAGGGAGCGCTTATCGTTGGCCCCTGCGCTCCCTGCACTAGGATGATTTCTTCAGACCGTTGAATTTTGCGCGGCGCAGCGGATATTCGCCAGCGCGAGCTTGTAGCACTAGAAAACTTGCACTATTGAATTGATACCTTCAATCACTTCAGACGCGCACGGCAAATCCCGAACGCGCATGGCTCCAATCGACTTTGCACTTTTCAGGATCCTTAGGGGCTACTCATCACTCGCTCCTCCAAAGTCGCTATGCATCCCGTCTCATCTTTCGTTTATGGAGATCCACGATTTCTTATTATCCATGCTTTTGCTGAGCCCTCACCTGCACCAATATCCCCCGTCTAGGCAATATCAGAAATCATTCTGGAAATGGGTAATCCAAAATTTTGAAGATCTTCTACCCGAGGTCGGTAGAATTGCCACTAGAGTAAAACTTGCTTTAGCCGTCTGACAGGATGAAGAAATCGATCCCCGCTTTTATGACCATTACCTGTCAGTCTGTCACTCATGTGATTCGCAAGTTACCCATAGCCTTGCACAGAACTTGCACGCAAGATGCCCATAACCAACCACTTTCATTTGCCGATGTATCGCCTTCTCAGTCGTACATTACATACTACTGGACACCATCTAATGAAGATGTCAACATGGAAACCTTGTTACCGCTAACTTTATTCGAGTCTCGCACGACCATAGAACGGGGTACGACAGGGTTACGTACGTGGAAGGCAAGTTTCATACTGGCTGACTATCTTCTGAACAANCCGGGTAAGCATTTTCCTTTTCGTCCATCCAAGACCACACTGGGGCAACTAATATATTTGCACAAGAACTCGTTCAGGGCAAGACCGTTCTCGAACTCGGCTCAGGTGTCGGATTCTTGGGCACAGTAGTTGCCGCAATACAGCACCGGAACCTGCTGCCCCGATCGCATTTATATTTGACAGATGTGGATGAGCAAGTGCTTTCACGCTGTCGCAGCAACGTGTCACTTGCTTGCAGTTAAGTGCCGTAAGACGTCAAAGCTCTAAGTCTAACTTCAAGTCTGTAAGACGTCTCCAGTCTTCATCCACGCGTGCGATACAAAATACTGGACTGGGCAACTTCTTTGGAAAATCCCCCATCCAAGGTTCTGCAAGCGTTCTTGGCTGAGAGCAATCCGGATATTGTTATCGGTGCTGATGTCGTATGCTCTGTCCTAACGTCAAGTTCTTCATACTAAYAATGCTCGGAACAAGGTATTCGATCCATCACTTGTTCCAGCCCTCGTTGGCATGCTCAGATTATGCCTTATCACGCCAGCCGTAAACGATCCAAAGAGGGCACTTATCGCCCTCACGGTCAGAAATGTCAACACATTAGCCCTCTTCATTAGTAGCGTGCAAGGTATGTATGCCGTGAACCTTCATGACCGGTCGGCCGATTAATATGCCGTGATAGATGTCAACCTCGCGATTAACGAGATGGATATGACTTATCAGCAGATACCCTTTGTCGAATCGGTTAGCGTGGATGGAGACAATCCTGTTAAGCTTTTCCAAATTACACCATGCAGTCATGGGTGATTCAATGTAGTGGAGAACTTGGCATCGAACGATGCAAAGAATTATGTATATCTAGGGATCTTACGGTAGAATAGCCCGCTTAGCTCAGTGGTAGAGCGTGCCACTCGTAATGGTAAGGTCGGTCGTTCAATCCGGCCAGCGGGCATTTTGTTCCGGTAACCTTGCCACCTACCTCAATTCAATTCTGTCGGCATCTGAGATCCGAAGTGTGCTGAACTCTCATCCACTTCCGTCCTCGGATAATAAAATTTAACAATTTGCAGAGAGAATTGGCGAGTACGAAGGATCAAAGCAAGCGCCACTCAATTCAGTGATTTGTATGTTCGGACATTCGGGCGTAGCTAACCTGCGGGCGCTAAAAGCCCTTCGGAGCGCCTGATTTGTCCATAATGCTCCCCGTTCTTGATTCCCTTCGACCTAGCGAACCGCCCGTGTCCATCTCACGCGAGCAGGCGGCCAAGATCATCCACCATCACTTTGCTGAACATCGCAACTCAGATGTTCAGCTTAAACACGTCCCCGGAGCTTATCATCGGTAAGCAGGCTGATTAGATATCGTTATCTATGCTCAACTCGATGTCGCAGTTATACGACATATGCGGTGTATCTGGTAGATGTTCTGCCTGCCCCCGTGGACACATCTACCACCACCCAGCGCACCGTGTGCTTCCTTACCTTATCCACACCTGAGGTCGATGTCATGAATGCAACGAAACCAGCACTTGGATCAGAAACTGTTTTTTGCGCGGCAAATTCGCTTTCGACCGTTTATTCCCTCAGCAAGCTCATACAAGATAGTACYGATGTGCCAGTTCCAGGGTATACCCTAGACACTTCGCTTTCCATTGTTCCTTATCAATACCTGTTGTCCTCCCTGCTACCTATACCGCAGGGTTGCGTCCTGCTCTCCCTGTCTGAGGCTCGTCAACGGAATTTGCTTTCCCCCACGGAAGACGCGCGCATTGATATGCGGATAGGCCAATATCTAGGCCAACTGCATACCAACGTGCAGAACGACTGGTTTGGCATTCCCCAGCCACCGGGGCAGACAACCGAACCCGCTCTTATACCCAACGGCATAAAATTACCTTCGTTCCTTGCTATGGCTTCATCTCCGCCGGGCGGAGACGCTGCGTACAGCTGGCAAGAGACGTTCGTGACATTATTCGAATCTATCCTGAGCCAGGTCGAGGAGCGTCTCAGAAAAGAGAAAACGCCGGCTTCCAACGGGCACGTTGCTAATGGTGATCAGGGAGTGGACAAAGATAAGGAACGCATGCTGCCCTCGCAGGACATTCACCGGTACCTCGCGCGCGCGATCGGCTTTTACCTCTTCGACGACGTGGAGGTTCCGTCCCTCGTCACGCTCACAGGGTCTGCAGACGACGTGTTCATCACGCTCTGCACACCACGGGGAGATCTGGATGGGCTGCCGCCATCGACGCCGCCCCTGCCAGATCCAGAGATTACATGCATTCTGCCGAGCCTTGCCCATGCGCTTTGGGGAGACCCGCTGATCGAACCGATATTCACGCCTCCTGGGCCGAGAGCGGCAGTGTTGGAGGGGTATGAGGGGGCTGGAGGAAGGCCTTTAATTGTATTTCCGCGTCAGAAGACCAAAAGGTTGTGGTATACACTTTTCTCGACACTCCTGATCTTGGTGGAGAGAGAGTCGTTGGACGAAGTAGAGAGAAAAGCTTGGGAGACGGTTGAGAAATGCGCAGAGGCATTGAAGGATGCGCCGTGCTATTAGAGTAGTAATGGAACGCCTGGTTGCTTAATTTCGAATTATAAATTACAGTTACAAAGGACAGCGAGGGAAAATACGATTAAGCTTAGGCAGGAGCCTGGCGTGCACGCCATTCCGACATTTCGCGCTCATAAACGTCCTTATATTGCTGATGACAGCAGTCAGCGGACACAGAATCAACACGTAATTGTATGCATACTTGTTTTTCCTTCTCCGGCAACGATCTCCACAACGCCCCAGCACGGCGATTGAACTCRATTATGCTGGTGACGTCATTACCAGTGGACTGTGCACGAAGCTGTTTCATGAATCTGCAGAAACRCTATTGTGAATAGGTGAGCGACGTTAGAAACGCGGTACGCACTGAAAGAAAGGAACCAAGGGTTTACTAGACTTGGGCTTGTCATTGGGGACTAATCTAGGCTTGCCAGATTTCTTTCTGGCTGCATTAATCGCCTTCAGCATTTCAGGGTCAGTGTTTTTGAACCATTCTTCTTTCTTCTCATTAAATTCCTCGCGGTTGCGGCGATAGGTCTCTCTGTATCGCTGGCGGAGCGTTCACCGTCGTACTTTGACGATACGCGGAATAAAAGCGTACCTCCTTCTCAGCGTCGGCAAGTGCTTTCCACTCGACACCACATTGTTTGAACAAAGCGTGTGTTTCATCTCTATTGGAAGGTTTAGGGCTTTTTTCGAAGAAATCCTTCATATACAAGGCGTAGGGGGTTCCAGGAGTTTTAGGTGGTTTCATATCTTCTGGAATGACAACTGTACGGATGAGCATACACTGTGTGTCTTGGATGAAGAAAGGCTTACTTTTCTTAGGCTTTTCCTTCGACGCCTGTTCTTTCGGTTTTCTGCCCCTCTTTGCAGGTGCAGGTGAATGAGACTGTTCGGTCGTTGGATGCGGACTTGTCTTGGAATTGGCGTACGCAACGCGCGGGGACGCGATAAACGAGCGCGTCGCGACACTTGACAAGGGATATCGTGCGATATTGATGGTCAGTCTAGGCAGCTTGGCTACAAGGACGAAGAACATGATGGTCTTGTGTCAGTTGCTTTGAACCGTGCGAGAACCGAAATAGACGCTTGTTGATGCGTGTTTGGAATCGCATGTCGTCCAGTCCGCCCACACTCGACTTTGCATCCGTCTTGTCTTCGCTGCCGTTGGCGCAGCTCGAGTCGCTCAGGTTCAAGGCGAACCAGATCATCGAGTCCATACAAAATCTCCAGCAGACTCTCGAGGCTGCCGCCCTATATGGCGCAATGCCTCAGTGGCCTGATATTCTATCGAAATACAACATCTTGCTGTCGCAGACGCACAGTTTCTCTACGTCCCTCGTATCTCCCCTACCTTCGACCAATGCCAACGGCGCCAATGCCAGGCGGACCGGGAGCCAGATGAACCCATACGAAAGAGTCGCGTTGCATCCAAATGATGCTCTGTCCGACGTTCAGCTGGACACGGAGGTCATCCCTTTACTGCGGAACCAGCAGACGACAGACGTTCTGCGCATGGAACACGAGACCGTCCGACGCCTGGCAGAGCACATGACGACGCGTGGATCGATCGGGGTGCTTGGGCCGGCACCGGCTGCAACTCAGCGGACCGCATTTAGCAACGGATTCGGGGTGACCTCTGCGCGCAGGAAGCCCGAATACGAGGATGTGCTGCGTGAATGCGATGAAATCCGAAATGCGCACGACAAGCGCGCTGAGCGAGCAGTGCGAGCGGTGCTGCTGCTACGGGACAAATTCGACTGGAAGCCGCGGGTGGAGGTGGAGGTGGAGGAGCCGGAGGAGCTGGCGTGGGATCCGCGCGCGAGCCGGCAGCCGGACGTCGAGGCAAACGGAGACGGCAGCAGCGACGAGGAGGTCGAAGGCGCCCTGCTTGGATGATCGAAACTCCGCCACGCATATATATACCCTCCCCGCCCTCTTTCCTCGTTCTTTCTTCCCCCATCATGCGTCCTATTCTCCTCGCTCTTGTTCCCTCCGTCCTTGCCATCCACGTCACCCACAACAAGCTTAACGCCTCTGCCACCCAGTCCCTCACCCGTTTACAGTATCACGCTCCCCGTGCTATAATAGACACTTGCATCTCCTTGAACGCCGCCCTCAGCACCTCTGACCTGGGCCTCGCGCCTTCCCTGTTGTCTGCCCTCTCGGACACCTGCCTTTGTCTCAAGGTTTGCGCGTCCCAGCTCCGTATTCTAAGCTCATGCGCGCCCCAGGACCTTGATCTTTACCTCAACTCTAATAACGAGATTCAATCTCTTGTTGGCGATTACGGAATCGAGGCCGTCACGGGGATACTACAAGATCTTGTGAGTTGCCTGGCTCACGTTTGGTTGAGTTATCAACTTCGATAAGATCAAGTCCCCGGGCTCGCGACAGTGCTTTGCTCCGCCGCCCCACGCTCGGCGTCATTGCACTAATGATGATCCTTGTCATTGGTCTTGCGAGGACAATTTCATCAGAGAAGGCGATGTATGCGTCTGTTCTCCCCTGAACAAGATGTGCAATGGCGTTTGCAGCGAGGTCAGTTGTGGCACCAGCTTGAATACGTAGCTGACAACTTTATCATGTCTCTTCGTTCTACTTCTACCGAATGTATGCTCGTACCTTTCTACATAATTTGCTTCTAATGCTACACGAATGCTAACAGACCTGCGCCACTGGTCCCTCATCTATACCTCTTCCAAAGAGGAAGGAACTGGTAACTACTTTGGCTCAAGCGAAAGCAACATGCGGGGTCAGCGAAACTGTATGCGGTATACCAGGACGCGAAGACACCTTCGGTTTCGAATGCATCGATATTGATAACAGTCTAGATAGTTGTAAGCTAAGCTTTTCTCTCTCTCACACACACACGCGAGCACTGAATAGAAGAACCAGGCGGAGGCTGTATGTCCGCCCATCCGTTCACAGGTCAACGACAGCCGTCGGGCAAGGATTGCAGCCAGCTGTCCAATGCACTGGAGGTTCAATGCGTCAACCGCTCCTGTGTCGTGCACCGTTGTAGAGACGGCTTTGAACCAAGCTTAGATCAAGATGCTTGTGTCCCCAGCAGGATGAGGAAGATTCGAAAGCGCCAAGAACCCGTCACAGCAAACACTGTCGTCGATGCTGATTCGAGACTGTCCGGTCAACTTGCAATCGTTTTAAAGCTTGCCCTCAAATTGAAACAGGATTATTCTCTACTCTCTTCTTCGGATGTTAACGTTAGCCGCCTCGCTTGGGGTTCTGTATATCCGCTCCTACAAAGTCTTGCGAACGTCATGACTTCTCCTGATATTGCTTCGCTGGTAGCAAACACGAATGCCCTTCTCGAAACCACGCGAGCATCGTCTGAACGATACATGAATATCGATGAAGTTGGTTTACATGATCTCGCTGCCGATACAGAAGCTGTTCTTGCTGCAATAGTTGGCTTGAATCAGTTGCTAGACAGCCATTCTTTTGGTACAGTCGTCACGTCTAKTGCAACGAATAATTTGAGCTCGGGAGATGCGACTGTCAATGGTACAGCCAGCATGCCCATTATACTCGGTTTGTCACAACTCTTGGACCAACTGGGACTGGGCATGATCAAAAGCGATATCACGATCGGTGGACTAGACTCTGGTACCAATGCGCTCGTCAATTCATTGCTTAACGATCTGGAGATCGGACCTAATGGCATCGAAAAGAGGTCGAATGGCTTTTATACCAACCTGGATGCTTTGCTAAATTTGACGCTCTGTCTGGTTTATGATACCAATGACATTATCAAGAACTCTGAAAACTATGAAGTATTAGGAGAATCCGTCAGGGATGTTGTCCAGGCAACTATAGCTTTAGTCGAGGCATCGGGGGACGGGCAATCTACGAGCCACGAACTTTCATACCTGGGAAACTCCATCGAAACGGCGATGCATTCGCTTGAATCTTGTCAACAAGGCGATCAGTTGGCCCCAATCGTTCTCGACCTGAATCAAATTATTGGCCTCTTGTCGACTATGAATGCATCTTCCCCGTCCTCAAGCAACGTCTTAGACCTGACCTCACTCATGGACTTGGTGAACAAAGGACTCGAAATCGACGCCGCCGCCTCCGGCCTGGGACTCGATACAGACTTAGGTGTTTCACTCTATTCCATGTTAGGYCTCTAAGCACATCCTATTCGCTATTCCAACTGCATCTTCTCCTCTGTGTCACCTCGTTACCGTTATGTTGTATACACGCTGTCAAYAAATCGATCAATTTGACCATATATTATCGAGAGAGAAAGTATCAAATATGAAATCTATGTGCAACCTACAAATTTCCTGTTCTCTGGGCAACGTACAACCGTTGCGAGGGAGGAACGCTCTCTAGACCACGAATTATTTCTATTCCACCTTCTAGAATACCGACCCGCATCATCGATAGCAACTGGAAGTAGGCGGGAACAATAAGTTAGATTGCCTATACTTGAAACGGGAACACACATTATGCGCAGCATTGGAATGAGCGTAAACGCCACCGAAGAACGGTGCAGTCATATCTTTTCCGATATTTTTCAGTAAGATTTCCTTTCCTCCAGGGTGCTTATCGACGAATTGGGCAACATCATGAATGAATCCAGAGACGAGAATAAGCGCACGGGATTTTGACTCTGCCCGAACTTTACTGCCGTGCTCACAACATCAGTCCGAGGCAACCATATAGTCAGACATACAAGTTTCCCAGCTAACAATAGGCAAGGTATCGACAGATTCCGGCCATTCCAGTGAACCTTGTAGTTTGTAGAGTTTTTTCAACTGCATAGACAGGGCTCCCTTGTTGATCTCGTTGCTCGGAAACACGCGAAGGTTCGTCGCGAGTCCCAGCATTCCGCACAGGGAAATGAACCACTTTGTCGGATCGTACTGGTACCACAAGAACGCGCTACGATAGTCCGTCGGAAATTGATGGTGGAAATTGTGATAGCCCTCTCCCATAGTCAGGATCGCAGACAAGACATGGTCACGAGGTGAAAGCAGATCGTCGTATGGAGCATTTCCGAGCCAATGTGCGATAGAATTGATGCAGAATACRCTCTAAATGCGGAGAAGAAAGAATCGGGGGATTCGTTTGATGGATCTCGTCAGTTATCCTTCACTCTTCGGAAAAGTGAGTGGTACTGACGTGATGCGCCACAGTGAGCCGAAAGCACGCGGAGAAGCACAACCCGCCCAGCCAGTCGTCCCAAAGGAGAGCAGGTATCACGGTAGGCAGGACGTAGCCGAATAAAGCCGCGAGCGGAAAGTAGCATCGATGTTGGAATTGGACGAGCTCATCGGCGCGAAGATCCGAGATGTCGGAAGGACCCGATCTCAAGTCGGATTTGAAGAGCACCCAACCAATGTGCGTCCATAATAAACCACGATTAGAGTCGTAGGGGTCACGGTCCGTGTCGGTGTGTCGGTGGTGTGACCGGTGCGACCGCGCCCACCAGTAACAAGATCCTTGTACAGCGCTCGTCCCCCCGCAAAGGAGGAAGACTTGAAGTGGAAAGGAAGCATTATAGGATCGGTGGGACCAAAGCCTGTGATAGCCTAAAAAACACATCTGGCTATTATCATGGTAAAAATGAAAGATGACGGCATACCAGCTGTAATGCCTGAAAGTGCGTCACCGTCAACCCTGAAAAGTACAACGTTGAGAGGAAATACTTGCCTAACATGGTAAAGACATAGTATGTTGCAGAAAAGAGGATAGTCTCGTGGCGTCCTGAAGCGTGGAATACGCCATACAATGCGATCGCAGGAGTAATGGTCAATACGGCAACGTTGAACCAGCGCACGCCTTTTATTGGAGGAAACCTTTTGCAGACGGTTGTCCCCATCGTTGCACTGGGAAGTRACGTTGAGAGTGCCCTTTTTTAAGTGCGGCCGACGTGTTACGACGTGGGCAGAGAAATATTGGGAATTACCACTTCCGCATTTTCCCTTTGACTTTTAAATTGCCTCCGAGTCTGAACAAATATAGGAGAACTATAAGCACGTATCAGTGCGCGGGATTCGATCCGAGCAGCCACGTTTTGCTTCAAGAAAAACATTGACCCAATTCCAGATATTCTTTGATATGCAGGGGCGACGGGCCAATGCGGCGGCGGCGGATATCAGCAGTTTTTACACGTATATCCATCAAAACGAGATTCTCGATCTGATTGCTGCCTTCTGAGGCCTGGGTGCCGAGCCAGTATTCACTGGATGAGGAAGTTCTTGAAAGGAATAGTGTTCAATTTAGCGCAACYGTCCGGTCGGTATTTATAAATCACGAATGAGGTCTCCAGCCTACGAGGGATGCCCGTAGAGATCTGTACGGGCTGGGCTCACCCATGGCCCATGGGTGGCGGGTACTAATCGGAGAGGATGGTCGCCGGTGTATGCGTACAACGCAGATGAAATCAGCTCAAATGAAACGCCGTCCGAATGTAAAATGAATAATCGCCGGGTGGGAGATGTGGTACGTTGTTGTACCTGAAGCCGGTAGGCTTCCAATCCACAATTGAAACGGATTGTCGTTGCTGATATTCGCACTGATTTCCATGAGCAAAGGTTGGTGGACTATGGGCAATCGCTGCAGCCATAGCGTCATGGCCAGTGGGATGGGCAGTATGATCTTCAATTAACTGGTGTTGCAAATACGGGCCGCTGAGGCCACAGGTGACAGCAGCAACGCTCCTCAGCATGGGTTGGGTGGTCACGCCATGGTGCGCTGAAGGCGGTTCTATTACACCTACAACTCCTCATTATTGCAGATGCTCAGGCTGCGGGCAGGAAGTTAGAGGACGGGGTTTACTATGGCACTATTTCTGCTATATTTGGGCAATTGTCCAATTCCGTCTGTCATACCAGTCTACATACAACACACAGGTGCCATGTTTATGGTGCACCATATAGGACAAAAGTCCCTGAATCGCGGAATTTAGCCTGATTCCAGCCAATTTCAGCATGGATACAACGGATGATCTCGATATTTCGCATG
>JNHV02000290.1:0-22177 GCA_001691785.3 Amanita brunnescens Koide BX004
GGTGGGCGGGAGCGTGGCTGGTTCGTCTAGGAGGTCGCGTAGCAGTAGCTCCTGTTGGTGGTGGTTGTAGTAGCCAGGGCCAGAGCCGGCGCGTCCGCCGCCTGTCAGATTCTGGAACACGGTGGGGGGGAGCGTCAGCGTGGCCAACGGCTCATCGACGAGGTCCCATCTCATCGCCGGACCGCCTGTCGGAGAACACTCGAGGAGGGTGTGCAGCCGGACGCTCTCCGTCAGTGGTAGTGATCGCGTGTCGCTTGTTGAGCTGCGCCTTGGGTGCGCGCGGATCGGTGCACCGCCAGCACCACCGTCAAAGCCGGGTTTTGATTTATTGGAGTGCGCCAAGCCAGGATATGGGCTGAACGGTGTTGGTCCGGGCAGCAGCAGCTCGTATCCAAGGGGTGGCGTCATTGGCCCGCTGCTGGATCCCGACGAGGACGACCCGGCAGAGGTTGAGAACACTATAGTCCCCGGTGCGGGGATGCAGAAGGTGTTCTCCGTTGCGAACCGGACGCGCTTTGCCTTGCACGACTCGGAGGGGGAGGAGGAGGGATGAAGGATGTCGTCTTGGTTTGTCTGTTGGAACCTCATGTTTCAGGACGGAGATGAGGCGGGGTGGGAGATGGACGAGGGGGAGAGTTTATATGAACTCCAAGGACTTACTTACCCCCGCCTGAGCCCAGCGTAGGCCTGGGAAGATGGAACGTCCGAATAACATAAAGGACCCGTTCCCGATGATCAAACGCAAATAGCACATGAAGCAGTCATCATAGAACCGAGGAGCAGGAACGTACATACCTTATCTCATCTGCGCCTGGCGGCGGGTCGCGTCGATCCAGAGGTGTGGGCCGTCACATTGCTGTAGTGCTGTAAACTGTGGTGAGGCGGTGCGTGCCCGCCACCGTGACATGTGGATTAGATTACATCAAGAACGATACACAGTTTGATTTGATTTACTCGCACGCCACATCAAACGCGTTGCTTTGCCACCCTGGCCTCCTCTTCTCCTCCCGTTCTTTGACTTCAATGCTCCTCTGGAAGCTTTGCACCCCCCGACGCCCACTTCTCACAAGCTCCTCCGCCCTTCTGCGCATCTCCTCCACGCCGCTCACGTCCCTTGCTGCCGTACCCTCTCCCAAGCTCTCCGATCCAATTCCGAGAGGCCCTCGCTTCTCGCCGCTCAGAATCTGAGGCTCAGCGCCCATCGCGAAGGTTGCCTTCTTCTCCTTCTCGCCGCTCTCCGCATATTCGTAGCGTTCAACTACCACCCCTGTCCCCGTCACGTGAACACCCATTTCCCCGCGGCCTAGAACGCCCAGACGCTGGAGTCGTCCCAGTTCACTCCACATCGCAGCCGTCAACGCGTTACCCTTGCTCAATCCTACGTCTTCGAAAACTTGCATCCGTTGGCTAATGTCGTAAGCCGAGCCGTCGAACCAGTCGGTAATAGCGCGCAGCTGCTCCGCCAACGCCCTCTCCAGAGCAACACGGAGTCGTGCCAAGATCAACGGTTTGAATAACGCCAACATGATTGGATGATCGCTCTCCTTCACTTCGAGTCCAACGTCATCTGAAATCTTCACGTCTAACTTCTCGATCGAATGGAAATGCTTCAGTGTCTCGCGGGAGTGAGTTCCTGTGACATTGGCTGGAATCAACCTCAACTTCATGTCAACGTCGACTCCTTTCTCCGGAAGCGTGACGCTCATCAGCCCAGTAAACTCTTTAGGACCCAGCCCAGACGTCTTGTCGCGATACCAGAATGACACGTCATCGAGCGCCAATTGGAGCGCTTGGAGGCGAATATGCGTCAATGCTCCCACCGACGTCTTGGTAGTAGCACGTGATGTCGTAATGTCAACGTCTGTGATGTTCCTCAAATATACATGAGCCGGATGGAGTTTGAGCGATGAAATGTCAAGATTCTCCAAGACGAATTCAATTTCATCGTCTTTATATTCCGTCCTAATACCTGGATTTAGCATATACCTTTTTTTAGATTGATGAGCCGCGTACCTCGGAATGGGAACATCCTTTAGCGAATCCAATAGCTGGGGAACGTAGTACCTAAAAAGGTCTTGCCAAAACCAAGTAACTTGGTCTAACGCCTCTTCTAGCCCCGCCTGTGCCCGTTCCTTAATGAGGCCCTGCTGTAGGTCAAAGTTCAGACTCTCATGGGCCTCCCGCAGTCTGTTCAGATCCTTGTCAGAGTTGATGCCCGCTTGAATGCTGTCCAGTTGCTGCTTTAGCTTGTCGACAGCAGTTTGCCACTTGGCATCACTCTTCAACATGTGATACCACCTAGTGCGAAGGTCCTCCCGAGCCTTGCGTGATTCCTGCGAGTGAGCGTATCGAGCGTCTCCCAGGTTCCTGCGCGCGAGATCAAAAAAGTCATTGAACCACCGTCGCAAGCGATCGTCAGTGGTTATAGTAGTGATGCAAGAACGGAAAGCATCCAAGAACGGTTCAAGAGACTTGTTTGCCAGACGCTCAAGGAGCTTACGGAGCTCGAGAAGCGCGGTATGAACGTGCTTCTCTGGGGTGGGGTCGTGGATGAAAGAAGCGAGCGTGATGCGTGGATCGGCAGCAACGTCCAATGCTCGATTGATACGCGTCTGAAGAATGTTGAAAATCGTATCCAATGAATTCCTAAAGGACGGATCAGACTGGGCGCGGTCGCAGATCTTGCAAATCGTTAATATACGCGCAGCTGCAAAACTATTAATAACCTACGTGGTCATATGCGTGTTTGATCCGAGTCTGGGTTCTTTCTGCCTGTTCTTCCGCGGACTCAATGACGGTCTGTGATGTCTCAATAACACTAGATCCAGCCTCCTTCACGGACTCCATGCCGTGTTCCCAAGCGACCTTGATATCTTTTTCTTCCTCCAAACGTTTCTTATCGCGACCAAGTACGTCCCTTTCCCCCGCTTGGAATCCGCGCTCCTGCTCTCTCAACTTTTCCTTGGTCAGGCTGGCAGTCCCCTCGACGAGTTCAGCCGTGTCTGCCAAGGCAAGGCGCGCATAAGAGATCAAGTCCTGGAAGAGTGATGATCCCTCTGCCGTAATGCTCATCCAGATAACAGAAATGAGCGTTTGCAAAGCATTGCGGATGGCTTGCATATCGCGGTTTGTCTGTTCAATGTCTGCGGTCGTCTCCGCCGTGACCTTGATCTCTCCCTGACTAAGGTGCCAAATAGCATCTTGGAGAATACTGTCGTCTATCTACGGAGTCAATCACGCGACATGTGATGATACAGTGAACTTACGGTTCTTGTGAACGGCGAGTGCCTTGTGGGCCTCGAGTACGTTTTTCAAGTCGCTTGAGAGAACCTTGCCCTGCTCAGTCAGTTCCGGCATGTCGACCGCCATAGCCGCGCTGGGTCGAATGTCGGCAAGAACGACCTTTTCGACCCAGTCGATGAACTGGACGAACTGCTGAGTGGAGGGAAGTTTGTTTGCGTCAAGCGCTGCGATGACTGAAGCGAGTTTATCCATGGTTTGAATGTCGCAGTGCCATTCTCTCTGCTCTTATAGCCTTCGCGGGCCCCAGCGCAGTGACGACCGTGGTGACATCATCACGGAGCGCATTTGGAGCAACGAGACCGGCACAGAGGACGGCCGGGAATTGCCGAAACCTTAATGCCAGAACTGTACAGCTCCTTATCCAGCGCTGCTGCCGTCGCCATCACGCTCCATCGCAAGTCAATATGGGAAAAGGTGCGTGCCTGCCGCCCCTGTTCGCTCCTCTGGCCTCACCACAGCCCCAGTCCACGGCTCTCTCGCCCGTGCAGGCAAAGTCAAGTCTCAAACTCCAAAGGTCGACAAACAGGAAAAGAAAAAGACACCAAAGGGCCGTGCCAAGAAGCGTCTACTCTACAACAGACGGTGCGTGTGCTCTGTGCTCGCTGTGTGCGGCAGTTGAGGCTAATCGGTGTATTCTGCAGCTTTGTCAATGTGACGACGCAACCGGGCGGCAAGCGGAGGATGTAAGTAGCGCTTTCCGAACGGAGCGCCCCCCACCGATGAAACGGTGAAAATACGCATAGTTCACGCTGAATGCGTGGATTCGCTCGTGATGACAACTTCAGCATCTGTCTTTCGCTCCTATCTGATCTTTTCTACGCTGCTCTTGCGATGCATCGTGTTGACGCTTTCGTTTGCAGGAACCCTAACCCAGAGAAGTAAAATGCATGCACGAGTACATCGCAGTGTCAATGATAGAGGTGGGACTGGGGTGGTGGTGGTGGTGGGAAGCACATGGTCGGGCTTGTCGACGTTGCCCTTGGCTCGCGCATTTGTATCATGATCATTTATTATTCCACCTGGATATGCGCCAGATGTATGATTCCCAAGCTGTGTGACGCGTGACTTAGTTAGTGACACGTAGTAGGAGTCACACTTCCATCGTTGCCATGTTCAGCGAAGAGCTCAAGACTTTCCGTAGGCTTGGATTTCGCTATGTACGCGCTCATTCTCCATACCACGAGCTTTACTGACCACCAGCGCACAAGGTCCTCCTCCAGCTCCTAAACTTCGCATCCGTCATCGCATCGGGACTCATGATATGGAAAGGGCTCGGGTTGCTCACAAATTCTGAATCGCCCATCGTCGTCGTACTGAGGTGCGCGCGCCGTCTTTTTCGCTTTTTACCCCACCGCTCACCCCTCTCCCTCCCGCAGTGGCTCAATGGAGCCAGCATTCTACAGAGGCGACCTACTCTTCCTCACCAACCCCCCACACGAGAAATACCACACCGGGGATATCACCGTATACAGGATCCCGGGGAACGAAATCCCTATCGTCCATCGCGTCCTGGAAACACACGACGTCACTCCGAAAAAGAAGCGCAGCAGAAAATCGTCCGACGACGCCCAGAAGGGGTACGTGTTGCGCTCGCGTGCCATGTTGAATCTGATTTCCTCCTTTGTAGAGCGGCGACGAAGCAGTTGCTCTTGACCAAGGGCGACAACAACCACGTAGACGACGTGGCGTTGTATCAAGGGCTGGAATGGCTAGAGCGGCAACACATCATTGGGAAAGTGAGAGGGTGAGTGTCTACCTATGCACATCCGCCCCTTCTGGCTGACGCGCGGCCGACAGGTTCATACCGTATATCGGATACGTGACGATAGCTATGGTGCGTTGGATACGATGGTGAAAATTTGTTCTAGGTCTGACGATCTGGATGTAGAATGATTTCCCTCAGTTGAAATATGCGCTGTTAGGCACTTTGGGCCTGGTGGCGCTGTTGCAGCGGGAATAGTAGGTCTGACTAGGTGCTTTATTATATATTGCGTTTCAGACGACTGTCTCGCATATTTTTGCCATCATCCTCTGTCGCGGTATCAAAGCCTTGAAACCCAGATCGGTACAGTACGTGCGTTATTTGAGATTATTTCACCATCGTTCTCGGCTCGACGCTGCACTGAGCTATGACGACGAGGCTGCAAGAGCTTAGTCTCCCGTAGTCAGACCAATAAATTTGTGTCGTGACGCACGACGACACTCATGCAAGAGCTTGAACCTCACCACCATTGACACTGCCTTCCTGTTATCCTGATGATACCAGATATCCTAGATACCCTGACCTGGCAACGATCGCTGTAAATTGATCTGTCTCCTTTGTGTTTTGAATCAGAAGAGATCAGAAACCTTCAGAAGCCTGTCATCAGATTGATGTCACACCGACATATAGACCTTGAAACCCGAACTTGGCTACAAACTTCTACTATAAATTAATGCGTGGGTCCCTTCCAAATCTTGAGCTGGTCTCCATCTTCTTATTTTTATCAACAATCTCTTATCTCTGCCAGTGAGTCAATGGAAACTGTACTCTAGTCGATTGCTGAGATATTATCCGTTGGCTCAAAAATGCCGTACAAAAGGATATCGACCATGTTAACGTTTTGCTACGTGTTTCTCATCTCAGCACTCAGTTTTTCTGCCATAGCCGTGCCGCCTCCCCTCCAACCGAATTTGGTACCGGTGCCGCCTCCTCTCCAACCGAATTTGGTACCGGTACCGCCTCTCCTCCAAGCGAATTTGGTACTGGTGCCCGTTCCTCACAATAAATTGCTCCGCCTGGCAGACGGTGTCTGGGGTCGGCTAGGAATTTTGCCACGAGGGGCTGAACCTTCATGGAGCCACTGTCAGTTCTTGGATGATTTTATTGGATTCGAATTCGGCGATGGGGTTCAAAAACTAAACACATTCCGACTCAAGCGTAAACTAAAAGCAGTAGGGAGGGGGGCATGGCAGAGATCGAATAAGTACGGCGTAATACGGGATAAGTCTGGTCGCCCCGCGAAGATGGAGTCTTATCGCGAAAATGTGCCCGCTAACGAGTGGCGAGGATATCTGCACGATACGGTCTGGGGTCGGTTGCCAGGGATTGTGGGCCCGGTCAGTGATAGTGCCATCATTTAGAAATCTTAACTCATTCCCTTACAGCAGCAGTCAGGCCGAATCGAGACCCACAAAGACATTATACATTTTGAATGGAAGGGCCATCCCGGGCAGGAGTTTCCATATCTAAATTGGCTCGACCCACTCGAAATGTCCTGCGGGGCGCAGGACGAGTACGAGCTAACGCAGAATGAGATTGATAACCTCGGGAAGGGCGTAGAGACGGGCTTTCCGTAGTTTAGTTGGCTGTCACCAAATACAGAGACTGAGTAACCAGTGCCATCTGATTCAGCAGATTCGGATCCCGCCATGTACTCGCTTACTACGGTACTGACCACCGGCGCACGAGGTCCCTCTCCAACTCCGTATCTGAACTCATGATATAGAAGGGACTCAACCTCTGATAACTCGTCGTCGTGCTAGGGCGCGCGCCCTGCTCTACACCAGAAGTACCACACCGGGGATACAATCGTATGGAAGATCTCATGGAACAAAAGTTCTCTCATACATCGCGTCCTGCGTCTTGGAAATACACGACGCCTCCCCGAAGAACATTGCCATACGGGTACGTGTTCCGTTCGCATTGGTGTCACTCGCCATATTGAATCTGATTTCCTCCTTTACAAGGCAGCGACTCACGAAGCAGTTTCTCTTGACCAAGGGCAGCAACAACCACGTAGACGACGTGGCGTTAGATCAAGGGCTAGAATGGGTAGAGCGGCAACACATCACTGGGAAAGTGAGAGGGTGTCTCCCTATGCACATCCTCCCCTTCTGGATGACATATTACGGACGACAAGTTCATACCATATATCGGATACGTGACGATAGCTATGGTGCGTTGGATACAATTGTGAAATTTTGATCTGGGTAGTAATGACATGGACGTAGAATGATTTCCCTCAGTTGAAATATGCGCTGTTGGACACTTTGAGCCTGTTGGCGCTGAGTTGCAGCGGCGATGCTTTAAATTATTATATATTTCGTTTCATCATTCGAATCCAGACGACTGTATCGCATCTTTTTTCCATCATCGGTATTAAAGCCTTGAAAGTTGAAACCCAAATCGGTACAGTACGTGCGTTATTTGAGATCATTTCTCTATCGTCGACTCGACGCTCCACTGAGGCTGCAAGAACTTGGACCTCACCACTGCTGACACCGCCTTCCTGTCCACTGTTCAGTCGCGGCCAATATCCTGATGATACCAGATACTCTAGATAACTGGCAACAATCACTGTAAGTTGATCTGTCTCCATATTTGTGTTTTGAATCAGAATGATCAGAAGCCTGTGTTCATTCTCCCACATTCTGTCATCATATTAGATTGATGTCACTGACACAGAATGAAAACTTTATGTAGGCAGTCATAGACCTTGAAACCCGAACTTGGCTACAAACTTTTACTATAAATTACTGAGTGGGTCCTCTCCAAATCTCGAGCCGGTCTCCATCTTCGTATTTTAACTTTTAAGCAACAATTTCTAATCTCTGCGAGTAAGTCAATGGAAATTGTACTCTGGTCGATTTCTGAAAGATTTTCCGTTGACTCAAAAGGATATCGACCATGTTAACGTTTTACTACGTGTTTCTCATCTCAGCACTCAGTTTTTCTGCCATAGCCGCGCCTCCGTTCAACCCGGATCCGAGTGAGGTGCAACTTCTTCACAACATTGTGTACCGCCTGGAAAACGGTCTCTGGGCCCGGCTAGGAATTTTACCAGAAGGGCCTACTGGAACTATTCGTTCATGGAGACTCTGTCAGACATTCGATGATCTTATTGGATTCAAGTTCAATTATGGGACCAATGAACAAAATACAGGGGTTGAAAAACTAAACACATTCAGACTTCAGCGGCGTCCAAAATTGAAAGGAGTGATGCCGGGGTCATCAAAAAAAGCGTATGTGTACAGCGTATACCGGTATAGGGTTGGTCGCCCCGCGATGCCGAAGCCTTATCGCGAGAATGTGCCCATGGACGAATGGCAAAAATATCTGGATAATACGATCTGGGGTCGGTTGCCGGGAATTGTGGGCACGGTCAGTGAGGCACCATAATTTAGAATCTTGACTCAATCCGTTACAGAGCAGGTCGGGCCCAACCGACAAATTAAATGAGATTATAAAATTGCAATGGAAGGCGGGCGTGCCATATGTAATCTTTCTCAACCCAGACATGTTTTCAGGTGTGTACTCCGCGGCGCAAGAAATGTATAAGTTAGACGAGGAGGAGATTCCGAACCTCGGCAAGGGCGTAGAGACGGGCTTTCCACAGGTAGACGAGCTTGAGAACGAAGACGAGCATCCGTGTAGTCCAAACCGTTAAATATAGCACTGCTCGTCTACTACGTTCGCTAACTACCTGTACACCAACCTTTGTATCTTATCACGTTGGCTGCCAGATCATGTACTGACTGGAGTAATTACGTAGCCTCGCATAGCCTCCCGGCCCACGCTCTGATACTAGTAGTCGTGATGGTAATGCTGCCAATGCCATCCGAGTCAGCAAAGTTCTCAACTTTCGAATTTCAAGGCTTACCGCAGACTTGAATTCCGCTATGTACTCATTCTTGTGTGCTGACAATCAGCACCAGGTCCTCCAACACTGTGATGCGGGCACATAGGTTGTGGAGGAACACAGCAGGTAGAGGGTGACATCTGAAGGTGAGAGTAATAGCATGGCACGTAGCCTGGCGCTAGTGAGAAACATAGGATCGCTCACATAGAGCATGCAATTCTGCTTTAAGTGTCGATGGCATGGATGTGAAGTCTGCAGCATCATCCGCAAGTGAATCAGGCAACCCGTTTCCGCTACCTGCGATTCGTGCTGGAGATATACACGGCTTCGAGTGGCTCCAACGCGATATAAGTCCGCGGCATAATATTAATAGGCGGCGGAGGAATGAGCCTCTTGGAGGCGGGCCGGACATGGTAGTAGGCAAGCGGGCCTCGTTGGAGGCGAGGCGAGGTGGCTGTAATGACCAGAGAGCCGGAGGTGGCAAAGGGGTAACAGGCTCGTTCAAGTTGTAAACAAGGCGGGCGCCGGCAAATGACTCGGAGATCCGGCCGTCCGGCGTTACACCAAACTTGGCTACAAATAAATGGGGGTCTGCAAATCTTGAGCCAGTCTCCATCTTCGTATTTTCAGCAACAATCTCTAATCTCATGCCTCTCCTCCGCAACGAACTGCTCCGCCTGAGAAAGGGCATCTGGGGTCGACAAGGCGTACGATGAGGAACTGACCAACTGTCAGCGACTCGATGATTCTATTGAATTCAAGGTCGACCTCAACAATTGGTCCAATGGAGGGATTGGACAACTAAACACACTCAGACTTAAGCGTCGACGAAAACGAATAGGGCAGGGGGCACGGCACTTATCAAATCAGTACGGCGTAGTACGGGGCAGGGACGGTTGCCCCGCGAAGACGGAGCCAGTTTTCGCGAAAATGTGCCCAGGCGATACCTTCTGCATGAGACAGTCTGGGGTCGATTCAATGCCGGGGATTGTGGGCGAAATCTTGACTCAATCCCTTACAGCAGAACTCGGGCCCAAGTGAATACCACAATGACCTTATACACTTGGAATGGAAGGCGAGGGTGCCATATGCAACCTTTCTCGACCCGGACAAATTTAAGACTGTGTACTGCGCGGCGCAAGAACAGTACGCGCTAAGCAAACAGGAGATTAAGAACCTCGGAAAGGGCGTAGAGACGGGCTTTCCGCAGTCGAGTTGGCTGCCACCAAATATGGACACGTAGCCTCGCTAGCGCGCATCAGTGACTCAGTGTAGTGGTAATGCTAATTGTCATCTGATTCAGCAAAGCGCTCAACTTTCGAATTTCAAGGCTTTCCTCCGAGTCAGATTCGGATCCTGCCATGTACTCGTTCATTCTTCGTACTACGGCCTTTACTGAGTCATAGTACTGACCACCAGCACAACCAGGTCCTCCTCCAACTCGCCTTCGTCATCGCATTTCATGATATGGAAAGGACTCGACCCACAGCCTCTGAATCACCCATTGTCGTCGTGCTTGGGTGTGCGCGCGCCCTCTTCCACTTATATCGCCATCGCTCGCCACTTTCCCTTACGCGGCGGTTCAAATTTTCAATGGAACCAGCGTTCTACAGAGGCGATCTATTCATCCTCACCAACCCCCACACCAGAAATACCACACCTGGGGTATAACCGTACACAATATCCCGGGGAACAAAATCCCGATTATTCATCGCGCCTTGGAAATACACGACGCCACTCCGAAAAAAGAAGTGCACGACGTGCGGAAGGGGTACGTGGTGCGTTCGCGTTGAATCTGATTTCCTCCTTTATGGAGCAGCGACGAAGCAGTTTCTTGACCAAGGGTGACGACAACCACGTAGGCAATGTGGCATTATGTCAAGGACTAGAATGGGTAGGGCGGCAACACATCATTGAGAAAGTGAGTGGGTGCCTATATCGTATACACATCCTCCCAAGGCTGACGCACGGACCCATATATGGGATACGTGACGATAACTATGGTGCGTTCGATACCAATGGTAAAAAACTAATCTGGGTGCTATCAACTGACAACATGGACGTAGAATAATTTCCCTCAGCTGAAATATGCGCTGTTAGGCACTTTGGGTGCCTGAGGCAGCTAGAGTTGACTCTAGTTACAGAGAGTCTTCTAAGACAAAAAACCTTGTAATTATAAATGTCGACTCTTGTGTCATTTGATACCTCGCGCTGCCACCCGCATTGAATGCGTGACCGTCCGCCCCCCTTCCGTCACTCCCCGTGATGCATTAACATAGCCCGCCACTTCTGCTCTACCCTTGTTCATGGTGCATCACCCAGTCATTTTGATGTACCATGTTGCATCCCAGGATTCCCGGCTCGCCACCTGCCTGCCGGCTCCGTCATTTGTTTGTGATGGATCAGCCCCGCCTCCGCCATTCCTTCTAATGCATCAGGTTATTACCGTCCCCGCTCCCTGCTCGCCCGCCTCTTTGTCCGTGATGCATCAGTCTGCCGCCCCAGTCATATCATTCATCACGTACGGAAGCAAGGGTATAGGTGATGTCAGGAACGAGCAGCGGTAGCAGAGGGATGGCCGGGTGCGGCAGTCTGATGCGTCACAAATGAACGGGGATTGCCAGGTAGTATCATGGATAGCTGATGCATCAAATCCCAGCGGGGCAGGGTTGAAAAAGCTGATGCATCAGAACTGCACGGTTGCCAGTTGGCAGTGGAAAAAGGTGCATGTAGTTAATGCAATTGAACAGTGCGGTGGGCGCGGGAGGGCATAGGGTGGTAGCGTAGAGACCGACACGAGATGGGAAGAAGCACGGCGAGATTCTGACGGGATGCATGTGAAGGTGGCGTTGGTTACCACCCGAGTCAGCTTGCTGAACAGTGGACCGATGCATTGGCTTTCTGGGAGGGGCAAGTTAGAAGCCTCGCCTGATGCATCACAACAGCCTGTGACAGCAGTGGAGACTCTGGGGAGCTGATGCGTCATGAATGAATGGCGGTGACGAGGTGACAGCAGTGGCGGCAAGGAGGCTGATGGATCACAACGACGGCGGCAGGGGAATCACGAATGAATGGCAGCAAGGAGGGGGCGGAGCATAATAGATCACAACAGGAGGCTAATGCATCATACGAACAGCGGTAACAAGTACTGAGCGATTCAGCGGCGGTCTGATACATTAGATATCAAGAGCAGGTGCCATCTGAAGCGGGAACAGGGTGTTTTTTGCGTTACAGCTAGGCCTGTCACGATGTGATAGTAGGTCTTGTTGGAGCACGGAGATATGCGAGTGATGCGGAGATGCGGAGATTCAGCGCAGGTGTTCACACGGAGAATGAGGTCTATGTATATATACTAGTATTTATCCTCACTGTTGATATTGTAGAGCTGACTAGGACTAGGAAAATATTGCGTTTCAGATGACTATCTCGCGTCCGCGCTGCGTGTTTTTCCACCATCCTCTCACCTCCTCTCACCCGGTATCAAAGCTCTGAAACCCAAATCAGTGCGGTACGTGCATTATTTGAGATCATTTCACAATTGTCCTCGGCTGGACGCTCCACTGAGCTATGACGACAAGGTTCCAAGAGCTTGGACCTCACTCTTCACTCCTGAAAACACCATTGATGTTATTATCAATCCAGAAACTGATTTTTACTACTACCTGGGGCAAATTCATCGATTGCAACAGATTGCAACTGTGGGGGGTCCTATCCAGTCGCGGCTAATATTCTGATGATACCATATATCCTGGATGCCCTGACCTGGCAACAATCGCAGTAAATTGATCTGTCTCTATCTTTGTGTTTTGAATCAGAAGAGATCAGAAGCCTGTGGTCATCGCTTTAGACATGGAAGGCAAGTTCACTCGGGAGTCGGCGTCATCACATCAGAATGAAAGTTTCATGTAGGCGCAGTCATAAACCCTGAAACCCGAACTTGTCTATAAGCTTTTACTATAAATTAATGCGTGAGTCCTCTCCAAATCTCGAGCCGGTCTCCATCTTCGTATTGTCAGCAAAAACCTCTAATCTCTGCGAGTAAGTCAATGAAAATTGTACTCTAGTTGATTTCTGAAATATTCTCCGTTAACCTAAAAGGATATCGACCATGTTAATGTTTCACTACGTACTTCTCATCTCAGTGTTCAGCTCTTCTGCCATAGCCACGGGGCCTCTGATGCATAATAGTGGGGCAGTAAGGCAGCCGCTTCTACGGAGCAAAGTAGACCGCCTGAAAAGGGGCGTCTGGGCTCGGTTCGAAATTATAGAAGGGACTCAACCTACATGGACTAAATGCAAGTACCTCGATGATCTTATTCAGTTCAATATCGGCGATCAAGGAGGGGTTGGAAGACTAAACACACTCAGAATTCAGCGTTTTATGGACAGTGGCACGTACAAGGTATACCCGGCAAAAGCAGATGTGACGGCTCCTCTTCAAGAAAATGTGCCCATTGATCAATGGCCAGAATATCTGATGGGCATGTGGTTTCGATTGCCAAAGATTTTAGGCAGGGTCAGTGATAGTGTCATTAGAAATCTTGACTCAATCCTTTATACGCTATACAGCATATGTCAGGCCCAAAGGCCAACGAAGCGGAGGTGATACATATTGAATGGGTGGGGGACAAGTTGTATGTAACCTTTCTCCCACTGGACAGCATAGTGCATGAGGGTGAAATCTACGGGGCTCAGAAAGAGTACGACCTGAATCGAGAAGAGTATGATGGGCTCGGAAATGGCGAGACGCGCTTTCCACAGCACAGTCGGCGGCGGTAGTTGCGATATGATGACCAGACAGTTTGTTGAACATTGAATTGAATGCTGTCCAGTGGAGGTCGTGTGGGAAAAAGCGATTGCCGTTTACGTAAGCAGTTATGCGGCATCACATCACGACTACTCTTGCTCTCTACTCTCCCGACCTCTGCTGTTTCTCGCCACCCTCTTATTAACTAAGAAACAAAGATAAATTTGGCCTCGGATGTGCCGCTTTGCGGCTACCTTCAAGTACAAACTGGGGTAACCACATAAGTAGCCTCGCATAAGTAGCGCGCGTCATTCGCTCTAATTTAGCAAAGCGTCGAATTTCAAGGCTTCACAGACTCGGATTCCGCCATCTACCCACTCATTCTTCGTGCCATTGTTTTTACTGACCGCCAGCGCATCAGGTCCTACTCCGACTCCTAAACTTCGCCCCCATCACTGCATTGGGAGTCATGATATGGCAACTCACAGCCTCTCGATTACCTTCGTCGTGCTCAGGCATGCGCGCGCGCGCTTTCCCTTTCACTTGACACCCCTTTCCCATTGCACGCACTGCTTCTACGAACAATATTACACCGGAGATATAACTCTGCAACATCCCGGGCCACGAAATTCCTATTATCCGGCGTTGCGTCTGGGAAATACATACGTTACTCCAAAAAACGAAGCATAGCAAAAAATTGATTTTATTTATAGAGCTGTGACCAAACAGTTTCTTTTGACCAAGGGCGACAATAACCCCGTAGACGACGTGGCACTATAGTAGTAAGGCAAGAGCGGCCTGGCAACACATGATTGTAGATGTGAGGGTGAGTATCTACCTATATATATATGTCTCCCCTCTGGCTGACATATGAACGGCAGGTTTATGCTATACTATCTGACGATAGTGACTTATGCTGCCTTGGGTATATTGTAATTTGGTGCACATTCGATCGGGCCGATGATGATATCGTCGCAGAATGATTTCTCTCAGATGCAATATGCGCCGTTAGGAAATCTGGGCCTGTTGGCCTGTTGTCGCTGTTGAAATGCGAATAGTAGGTCCGACTAGATGCTTTGTTGCCTGCGATTCCTCGAATAGTCAAATTCGGACAGTATCCCGTGTGTCACTTCTGCTGGCATCATTCCTCGCACCACGCACACATGCTCGGCCAATTTCCCTGGTATAATCAGGGCCTTGAAAGGATCAGTACGTGCGTTCTTTTATTTCTATGCTTCTAAGTATACTGTTCGTATCTCGGCTGAGCTCGGATATCTCCGCTGCTGATAAGACAACTATACCACTGATGTTATATGCCCAATTAGTTCTCGCAACTGTGACTTGCAATACTACCCACTTCAGGGCCATAGTCATATCTAAGTTGGAACACGGAGCGGTACGAACGACGGAGGATTGAACTGCACAGTCCAAACCAAAAGATGCCTTTCCTGGACGAATCCATCAACTGTCTGGTCGCCATTACACTTCTCGACTTCTGATTCATCTCGTAGCCCTCACTACGCTCTGCGTTATAGAAATTCACGCTGACGACTCTGATGAGTTTTCGGCATGTTAAATATCATACATCAGATTAAAGGACCCAAGTCACCTAACCCATATGCACCTTGGATACCTGACAACGTATTTTACAATGATCGTTATAACTTGATACTTTGAGCCTGTCTCTATCTTTTTATTTTGAATCAGAAGCCTGAGGTCTTGAGACATGGAAGGTATGTAACGCAACTCTTCCCTATGCTTCGTATTCCAGCTAAGGATTTAAGATGGTCCCATGCGGCGTCATCACATTCGATTGATAAGATCACATTGAATGAAACATGTTGGCACACCATACGTCGGAGGACCTCGGAACCCGCACTCGGCACTAAATGCTATAAGTAACGCTTGGATCCTCTCCAAATCTCGAGCCGGTCTCCATCTTCGAATTTTGAACCCTAATCTCTGTGAGTAAGTGTCAATGCAAACTGTACTCTACGCGATTGCTGAAACATTCTTCATTGACTCGAAGGAAATCGACCATGTTAACTTTATACGCGCTTCTCATCTTCGCGCTTGGTTCTTCTGTAATAGCAATGCCCACTGGCACCAGTTCAGAGCCTTACGAACCCAGGCCATTGGAAGGCAACGAAGATGAACGCCTGTTTGCAGGCAAATGGGTTCGGTTAATGGAACGAAAAGTTGAGCTAGGACAAGCTGCTCGACCATCCCCTCCTCCTACATGGACCGCTGCTGCTTCCTGCGACGACTCCCTTCAGTTCGTCCGAAGCAGTATACCGGGCCCTTTGAAGGAAATAAACGTACTCAGAGTTGTACGCAAACTTGAACCGGGAAACACGTACGTTGTGGACCGGGATGAGAATGGTAATGGTCTGACGGAAATGGTTTATCCTGCGGTACCCTCTGCGAAATGGATAGGATTTCTGATGAATACATTCTGGGGTCGAGAGCCAGACATTGTGGGCCAGGTCAGTGATGGTGTATTGACTTGGAAATGTTGACTGCATGCCTTACGCATTTTACAGGAACACTCAGGCAAGGCTCACCCCTCCGACCCCCATGACTCGGATGTGATATTCTTCCATCGAATGCGAGATCATTCCGGGTTGTTTGTGACCTTTTACTCACGCCGTGAACTTGGAGCGTGGTTACATACCTATTTGCTGGGGGCGCAATCAGTGTACACGTTATCCAGCCATGAGGTGGACACGGGGCCTCCCGGTATCCATAACCGTCCGATACTTAACTTAACCTAGGACTTGATTTCAGTAGTTGCGATGATGGCTAGAATCACCAGATGTAGTTGTAGGATAATGATTATATATCGAATACCCTACTGCACTTCCATACAACCGCCCAGTAGTCGCCCGCCTAATTGTTCAGCTGTATTATTGTTTAACTCGCTGACACCGCAGTCTGCAGCCATCATCGTTTTACTCAAGATGTGATTCAAGAACTTGCTCTGGGGCATCAGCTAGCTTAATACCTATAAGTACAATGAGGGAGCGTCACTCACCTACTGCCGGCTACTCGCACAAAACTGAGTCATCCAGCATTTAAGTCATGGTTGTTGTCGATCCACTTTGTCTCTATCTTCTCCATATCTGCTCAGCTCATCCCCACATGCACAGAGGAAGTGGGCATGTGGCAGATTCGAGGACGGAGGTCAATATTTTATGCCTTAACTTAGATAGCTTACTTCTACACAGTATGATATTGCAGTTGCGGCACTTACGACCTTAACCCTGACGTACTTAGCACAGATACTGGCGATCCTCAAACAATTAATGATTGGGGCTGCGTGCCATCGCAGACAGCTCTGAATATTCTGTGAACACACACCCTAGGGCCTCCATTTCTACATCCCTCGCTCCCACGGTGCAGGCACCGGGTGCGATAGGGAGGTGGGTGATCCGCCATTTCTAACTTCTCAGAGTCCATTCTGCGAATATCTCGTTAGTCGATGGCAATTAAGTGGGATGAGATGTGGCACTCGCAGTGTTAGAACTCGTCATCATGGCGACCGGCCCTTGTTATGTAAACTACACCACGTACCGCGCCCTGTTCCCTGCCCAATCGGCCGAGTCGTTCGTGCGCCTGGTTCAACATACCTGCATCCCCTGCATCCCTTCTTTCTTCGTCATATCCAGTGCCATGGTTTTCCTCCTCGCTCTCACATCGGCATGCGAAAGCACTTTGTCCGCCTCTCCAGCGTTAGGGCAAGTGGGACGATAGCCATGTGGTCCATCTCCAGGCATTGATTGCAGCGCCCGCTTCTTTGACGTGAGTCGTCGGTTTTGATGCGCCCCCGTCATCTGACTTGCAAATGCTTTAGCGCTCTCTCGAGTTGTCCGATGAGTCCCGAAAAGCTGGATCGCATCGGCAACGTCTAACATCATCCGTGCACCGTGACCTCACTCAACCTTGTTGCCGTGTCAAGACATGCATGGCTGTATTTGTCGATGAGGATGTGATGCATCGCTCCCAAGTCGGGCTATATGGGCTCTTTCAGGGAGGTTCAGAACGAACGATCCAGTGCCATGTTCGCTAGGTCGATGTATGACCGGATGTCAGCCACAAAGGGATTCTCATCCTGTCGTCACCCCTTCCCCCCCGCCCACGCCACCAGCGGCAGATGTTCCTGCCGGTAAGGGATTTTATCGCATGCTACTATCAAGCTGCGGATCACTTTTGTTTGATTTCCTAGAGCCTCGCTAGCAAGTAACAAAATTGCGGATGCAATGCCCCGCAAGGCATCACAGTAAGCGACGAGTACTGTAGCAGTTTGTGATGTTTGGACACACTTGGCAAATAGCGCGTTTTTTTTACGGTCTCAAGCCCACAGTTAATTCTATTTAATACACATCTCAGACAACTTGGAATAGCTGCCAGTGGAAACATCATGAACCTTCGACAATGTTGCGTGTACCGAAGATCATTAAGAAAGTTAGAGGGTGAGTGTCCATCCAAGTATATGCTTCCGCCGCCACAAATGGTTCCTTAGGTTGGATAAGGTTGTTGTCGTCCGATACACGGGTTGGAGTCCTGCGTCCACAGAGTTCAGCATACAGCGGTTCAGAAATTGTATCGCGCGAAGACGAAGGGCAGTGCAGGGACAATTTTGTTTCGTCATGGTATAGTACCCGTTATCGAGTGGCCAAAGTATCTGGATGATACGTACTCGGAAATTCTACGTTGGGTCAGTGATTGTGTCATGATTTAGAAATCTTGACTCTATGTCTTATGCGCTTTACAGAAAACCTCGGGGCCCGAAGGAGACATCCATTGATGAAGGATCTCACAGGCTTCGGTGTAGTATTTCTCTCACAAAAGGATGTAGATGAACCGGTTAACTGATAAGCAGATCGAAGTCACGAAGTACTCGAGCATATTGATAGGCTTTCCGCCGCAAAAGTAGTCGACGGCGATCAGGTAGTATTGGATATTGAACACGTGCTACTGGCTCAAGATGTCTCCAGCACCGACATTGGCGATTTGGCTGTAGTAGGCCATTGTACACGTGTTTTGCTTTCACCGTCACACGGCTACGCCTGCCTTGCTTACTTGCACGGCGCCCCTTGTCGCTACCATGGGAGCAAGGCGCGTGTAATTCTAAATGGATATGTAGACTGCGTTGACCACGTAGCCTAGGTCACCGTGACGCCCCAGTAGACTCCGCCGCTGCCATCTTCACCAAAGTGTCCAGCTTTCGAATTTCAAGGCTTTGTGCGGACTCAGATTCCACCATCTACTCACTCATTCTTCGTGCTACGGCCTTTGCTGACCACTAACGCGCCGGGTCCTCATCCAATTCACGAATTCGCCTTTGTCGTCGCATCCGGACTCACTGATATCGAAAGGACTCGGGCTACTCACGAGCTCTGAATCACCCGTCGTCGTTGTCCTCAGATGTGTCCACACTCCCCTTTTCGCTTTATCACCACCACCCATCCGTTTCCCACCTGCAGTGGCTCAATGGAACCAGCATTCTACAGAGGCGACCTGCTCTTCCTCACCGCCGCTACTCTTGACCAAGGGCGACAACCACGTAATTGGCGTGTCGCTCTACCAAGGGCTAGAATGGCTCAGAGAGTAAGCGTCACCTATATATATATTCCCCATCTCGCTGACGTACGGATGATAGGTTCATTCCCTAGCCGGTGATGGTGCTGAGCAGTTTGTATCTGTTGGCGCGGTTGCAACGGGAACAGTAGGCCTGACTAGATGTTTTGTTATACCGCGACTCATTGAGTTCAGACTACCGTCTGTGTCTGCGCTGCCTGCTACTTCCATCATCCTCGCGCCACGCGCATCCCTACTCGGCTGATTTCCCTCGGCCTTGAAACCGGATCAGTATTTCTATCCTTTTAAGTGTCATCCCCGGCTTCACTTCTCTCCAATGCTTGATGTTATATGATGCCGTTCCCGCAACTGTGATTCGAACTACTACCGACTACACGGCCGCAGTCACATGTAGATTTCCAGCCGCGCGGATGTTGGAACACGAGGCGGTACGATCGACACGGGATTGAACTGCAAACGGATGAGGATTCTGCCTTGCGACCTTTCGGAACGATGATATCAATTGGTAGACATAAGTCTACCCCGTAAGTCCGTGGCACTCAATTCTGAATCGGAACGCCAAATATCATATATCATACATCAGATCAAAGGTCCATTCAGGCTGGCCCGGGTCGCCTAACCTGATATGTACCAGTTTATACCTTGAATACCTGGCAACGATCGCTATAGATAACCTGCCTGCCTCTATCTTTGTGTTTTGAACCAAAAGCTTGAAGGCCAGCCCTTTAGACAGTAATGTAACCTTTACCTATGCTATGCTGCTAAGAATTTACGACGGTCCCAGGCGGCGTCATCACATCTGATTGATACGATGATATTTCGAATGAAACATGTTAGCACAGCATACATACGCCAGAGGACCTTGAAACCTGTTCTCGGCAAAAAATATTATAAAGGAGCGCTTGAATTCCCTGCAAACCTCGAGCCGGTCTCCAATCTCTGCGAGTAAGTGTCAATGCAAACTGTACTCTATTCGACTGCTGAAAGATTCTCCATTGGCTCGAAGGAAATCGACCATGTTAACTTTATATGCGTTTCTCATCTTTGCGCTTGGTTCTTCTGCAATAGCAATGCCCACCTTTCGATATAGACAACCTTATGAGGAACTCCAATTATTGCATGGCAACACAGATACACGCCTGCCATCGGGTATGTGGGGTCGGTTAGTACTTCGACATGTTCAACCAGGACCAGCACGCCCTCTTACATGGGCCGATGGTAATGACTGCGACGATTTTATTCAGTTCTTCAGCCCTTCAAAGTTCGTAGAAAAGATGAAAATACGCAGAGTTAGGCGCCTTTTAGCCGCTCGATCGAGTGCATCGGGACTGGAATACACATATTTTGTGCAACGGAACAAGTATGGTAGAAAGCCTACCCCAGGTCTGATGGAAACAGTTTGTGATGATGTGCCCGTCGAGCGATGGGCAAGATTCCTGGATCATACATACTGGGGTCGGGAGGAAGACATTGTGGGCTCGGTCAGTGATGGTGTGATGATGTGGAAATCCTGCCTTACGCGCTTTGCAGCAAGCCTCGGGGAAGACTTTTACCCTTTCCGATGATGTGATATTCTTTCGTATAGGGGACGACGGGTTGTTGTATGTGACATTTCACGAACGCAGCGCACTTGAAGCGAGTATCCTGGCCGAACGTCAACAATAGTTGCTGGGGGCGCAAAATGAGTACGCGCTAACCAGTGCCACGGAACCTCCCGATATCTATAAACGTCCGATATTTGGCTTACCAGGACTCGATCCACAAAAGCCTGCAGGTCATTCTTGATCTTGGCAGTTGCTCAAATGGCTAGAATGGCTAGATGTAGCTATTCGACTTTGATTACCGAATATTATACTGTCCTTCCTCCCAGTGGCCATTCGCTTGCTTGTTCTAGCAGTCCGTAGTGTGCCCAAGATGTGAATGCGACTCCGGAACTTGCTTTGAGGCATCAGTCTCGGTTCCTCGCCTATAAGTAGCAGTATCGGACGATATTAACAATGGGAAGGCTAAATCATGGGGAGCCGGAGAACGAGGCACGGCGAGCGAAGTTCGAACCGATAAGGTTAAAGGCTCGAGCACATTTACCCGCCTTCCGCCATAGAAATAGTCGATGGTAATAGTTGCTATCAGTGCCGTAGTGTACCTCCATCACTGCTATGGTTAAGATGTGATCCAAGCACTGAGGTCCTGAGCAGCGGGCAACTTATATTGACGACACTTTCCTCTGCCGGTTCCCACTCTCTCTCGCCGTCATACGGCCACGCTTGCCTTGAATGGTCTCCAATAAGGCCGGGCCTGCTCGTATACACCTTTAACCCTCGCTGAGCTGGAGCCCAGCCTAGTCAAGCTTTCCTTACACCACTTCGAGGTCAGAAAGTGACGTCGCATATAGATGGCCGTCCCCAGCAAAGTTTCGCATCCCCGAAACTACTGTCTAATGGAATTAGCAAGGCGAGGATTATATCGTCCTGTGTCCATCCTTGGAAGAACTTATGCATCACAAGAAAAATATTAATTAACAGAGTAAATAACATCAGCAGACGATGGTTAGATATGGTAGCACAAACTAGAGTCGCTCACGTAAGACACAACTTGCACGCTTTCTTGAGGATGGTAAGCCGCCAGGATCTGAACAGTTTGGTTTGGTTTGGTGAGTGACACGCATCTTCTGCTACCCGAACGAACAAACCTTTTTTGTGAAACATCATTTCTGTCAGGTGCCAGAATTGATCTTGAAATGCAGCGAAATGAGCGAAAAGATGAAACACTATGCGAACGATGGGTATTAAGTACAGTTGATAGACCTTGAGATACCCTCAGTCCTTCCGGATCCTCGCTATCTTGATTATCGAGCAAGGAACCAATTTTGGCGGTCTGGAGGACGCAATGCAATGGGTGAGAAAAA
>JNHV02000291.1:0-22169 GCA_001691785.3 Amanita brunnescens Koide BX004
GTGTTTGAATCATGTACAATTTACAAGCGTGAAGCAAATCCGGATCTTCACTGGCAACCCAAGCATCGCCCAATCCGTCATCCGCATTACTGTCACAACAGCGTACGGAACTTTGGAACCGTGCTGCATGCATTGTTGGCATTGTTGCGCCAAGTTCGCATGTGCGTTGAGCAGCAGCTGCTCAAGGATGATGGTAGCTGAAACACACCATCTAGGTTCGACAAGGATTCAACTTTCCCTCCGAATCTATCCAACACCGTGATACAATTGGCATACCATGAGCCGCAGGTACAGTTGGATGATCTTGTGACCGCCTTGGTATACACGTCTCGCCACTTCTGGTAATATCGAACCTAAACAACTCACAGTCAAATCCTAGTCACGGCCGACGTGTAACGCGAGCTTCCTTACCCATGCTAAGGCGATGACAGGCGGCATGCGATCGATCACCGTACCCAATGGTTGCCCGATTACCATCAATGCTGACTTATCAAGAAGTTCGAAATGGCCATGTTTTGCAGCGTAGACCAGGATATCCAGGGGGTATTTCTCGATTTCTGCCCTATTCAAGGTCAACTAGGAAAGCGCGATTGACATGGAACATACGCCATATGCGTATAGCAGGTTGCCATGGCTGAATAGACCTCAAACTTCTCTGCAGCTTCCGCAAGGTCTGCTAACACGCGGAAACCGACCTTTGTCAAGTTCGGCTGCCGCTCCGGATACATGAAAGTGAATAGTAACACGAGGACCTCTGATCGTTCGGACATGGGTACAATATCGTCCTTCTTGGATTCGAATTCGGCAGCCGGAAAAGCCCCTGAGGTGCATTGAAGATTCTTCCTGTGGATGCGAAACAAGATACCATCTACGGACTGGAAAGTTATGTCTGCATCTGGAGCATTGACTGTATGTACCCCGTATTATCATGATAACGCCTCAATTTGAGAGCTCTCGACTCACATCGCTCGGGAGTACATTTTTGAGTGATTGGGATAAAGCGAGGGCCTATCGTTCCCCAGCTCGTGCTAGTGAGTCTCCCCGGAGTAGATGAGATAATTAAGGAATCCGGCGCAGTATTTAGGGCGACAGGTATGGCCGCAGGTGATTCGAGCGTCAGTGACATTGTGTGTTGTATTAGCATGACTTACTTTCTGGACGATATATAGGCTTGATATCACCTCGTGTAAAAGGGTTGTTCGTTATCTGACTGCGCCACGCAAAGTTATCGATATTGTGACCATCTCCGAACAACTTCTCCGCAGCCTAAGAGCGCTCTAGAGCCAATCAACTTTGTGCGTGTCACCGCAGCATGGGAAAACTTCTGATTCTGAAATTGAATCGCAACAGACATCTAAGTACTGGCTGAACTTTGGTACGAAGTGTTCACTGACGTATTCTGCTTCACGACGCCAATCATTCATCTTCCTATAACAGCAGCCCTGCACTTCCAAATCATCAAATATAGCATTKAGATTGCGCAACATGTGTTCTCTGGATCCAATCCTGTCCAGAACTTGGAGGCGAAGTGCTTTACCAGTTTGGCAGGTACAACCATAATTTTTATCCTGCACTCTCGTCAATGCGTCACGCCATTTCTGAAAATATTGGACCTGATGTCATGAAAAGGATCAGGAAAATCGAAGTTCACTGATTGAGCAGTTACCCATGCGATAGCAATCTTGGGAGATAGCCCTAAGACGACMGTATCCAGCGGCTTGGCAATAGCCACACGAGCTGCATCGTCTAACAGATCCTTATCATAGCACACCGCCGCATATCGTAAGACTCCTATAGGGTAGTCATTGATCATTCCGCTGTAGAAATTCAGTATCGCCGAAGACACGGAAAAAAGAACGTACTGCATTCTCAACTTGCATATGGTTATGACAGAAAAAGCTTGATATTTGTCGGCAGCCTCTGCTAGTTCAAGGAGGTCTTCAACTGATAACTTACTCGTGTCGGGAGTTGGCTCTGGGTACATAAACCCAAACAGGAGATCAAGAGGGCGAGACGTCTCCGGTAGGTGTATTATGTCATCTTTATCGCTTTCGAATTCAGCAGGTGGGAAGGCTGCAGCGCAACACTGCAAGTTCTTGCGATGTATATGATACTGTACGCCATCGCTTGATTGGAAGATAACATCAGCATCTTCAGCCTTGACTAACAATTCTGCGTCAATATCAAAAAGCTTAAGTAATGAATTTTGAAACACTGACAGCGTGGAGAGGTCTTGATGTCAGAAATCGAGGCTGTGGACATAATATTTGCTTTGAATCCGTTCAGCTATGCAGGATACAATTGACTAGAGAACAACACCTTGGAAGAAGAAACAAAATAAGACCTTGTAATTCAAGAGATCGATGGGCGAAACAGCAGGGACAGCGCTTGGAGAAGGTTAGTAAACCTATTCATCAAAGGAAATACTAGGCGCACCTGGCAGACTCCGAGAAGTAATGTCTTTCTCCTCTTTCTTCATCGAGCTTTATAGAGAGAAGAAAGGAGGCTGTTTCCAGATTGTGGTAGACATGTCTCGCAAATTGAACAACCGCCCAGGGATAAGGAGCAGGTGCTTCCAATTGGGGCCGGCGCGACGGCAATTCTGGCGCCGTAGGGACATGATCATTAGCGTCGAAGCAGGCGCTACACCGGTCTGTGGGAGAAGGAAGGAACATTAGATAAGCGGTCCCTGCCGTTCTTCACCCACCTCGTCAATATTCCAACACGAGCACAACTTCTCGCCTCACACAGAATGGCTACTTCCATCCGRAGGCGCAAAGGAGGTGGGGACAGTAGAAAACTTCTGCCAGTACAACGAACGCCTATTCAGTGGGGAAATAAAGACCATGGGTAGCGACGGCTAACTAGTAATAGCAGGGACGTTGAAGTATGTTATACTGTTTCGTTTAGACTGCATATACTGACGTCAGAAAAGCTGCGAGAATCTGCGCTGTATTATGCATCGGCCAACCTGGCAAAATGTACATTCGCGAAGCACTCCGCTCCAACTCGTCAATTTTGAGAATTTTGGTTTAGTATGTATCCCTCTTAGCCTCTAACCCACGCCTCACCGCTTTTCCAAGTGCGACATATCAGTTATCTCCCACCTCCATGCCATTTTCATAAACATCGAACTAGAGCATGCTGCATTCTATGTTGGTCCTTTCCAACCTCAGATGATCCACTGCTTAACCCGCCTCTTTGGTGTACGATTGTGYACAGTATAGTAAGCGGTGCCATCCTCGCTTAATCGGTTCCTGCCGATGATTGTAGTAAATATGTTCTGTGAGTCAATGACATGGGATATCAAAACGATGAATAAAATTCTTCGCAAAACTGTAACTTATTGCTGGTAGTCGCACCCCAATCGCCAAGAATGAATAATATAGTACGACTTATATCGGCCATTTTCCCCGTCGCCTCGACATCACGCRCTTGTCGCCTGGCATTGACCAATGACGATATGAACGGAAAAGGTTTGGTCGCAAAGGCGATGAGGAGGGGCGATTGCACTCTGTAGCTTCACATCCACCATCGATCATTGCAATTGGAATCATCTGGTACCACACCTACGATGGCGTGATTGTGGAATTACCTAATTCAGCATGCAAGAGACTGAGGCGACTACAGCACTGCGTGTTTGACAGAAGGAGGGGTGCGAGACGTGATGCCTTTTAATAAGACCGTGACTTACTGCTGCCATTGCAGCGTCCGCGGACCATCTCCGAAGAACTTCTACGCAACCGTCCGCAGCCTAAGAGCGCTCCAGAGCCGACTAATTGTATGGGTGTCGCCGCAGCATGAGAAAACTTCTGATTCTGAAGTTGAATCGTGACGGATACTATGATATCAAAAGCTTTGCACGAGGGGGACGATCCTGTGATTTGGTACACGATAAGAACCAGTTGCCGAGAAAGAGTCCGCTCTTCCACTTATGCTACTGTGCGATCGCTGTTGTTGAAAGATATAAGTTCCTTCTCTACCAGGCCTCCTTCACCAGGTCCAAGCGCTGTCCTTGCAGCCTACTCCCGTTTGGTTGAAGTCTTTTCCTTTTCTCGCAAGCCATCCCGCGTAGTTGAACATCATGTCCACAACCTCTACTTCTGACATTAAGACCTCTCCACGCTGTCGGTATTTTATCACTTAAGCATTTTGATATTGACGCAGAATCGTTAGTCAGAGCTGAAGATACTGATGTTATCTTCCAATCAAGCGACGGCGTACAGTATCAGATATACATCGCAAGTACTTGCAGTGCTGCGCTGCCGCTTTTCCACCCGCTGAATTCAAAAGTGATAAAGATGATATAATTCACGTATCGGAGACCTCCCGCTCTCTTGACTTACTTTTTGCGTTCGTATATCCGGCAGAGCCGACTCCTGACGTGCGGAACTTATCAATTGAAATGGTCGTTGAACTAGTAGAGGCTGCCGAAAAATATCAAGCTTTTGGTGTCATGACTATATGCAAGTTGARACTGACGTACGTTCTTTTTTCCACGTCTCCAACGGGCTTCAATTTCAACAGTGCAATGTTCAATGACCACGCCATTGAAGTCTTACGATATGCAGCAATGCATTATGATAAGGATCTGTTAGACGTCGTAGCTCCTGYGGCCATGGCTAAGCCACTTGATACAGTCGTGTTAAATCTATCACCGAACATTGCTATCGGATGGGTAACTGCTCAATCAGCGAACTTCGACTCCCCCTGATCCCTATYACCACACCAGGTCCAATATTACCAGAAATGGCGTGACTCATTGACAGCTATGCAGGAAAAAAAACATGGTTGCACCTGCCAACGTGGTAAAACAATTCGCCTCGAAGTCATGGACAGGATTGGAAGCCGAGTACATATGCTGCGCAACCTGGATGTCGTCTTTGATGGACTGGAACCCCCCGGCTGCTGCAGCAAGAGTATGCGTGATTGGCGTAACGAAGCAGAATCCATTAGTAAAAACTTACCAAACTTCAGCGAGTACTGGTTTTGTACTAATTAGCAAAGGACGTGACTCTCTGTCAGTAAAATAGCGAGTACATACCACTGTCCACTTAGCTCGGACACGAGAATGCAAATACAAGAGAGGTCTTAGTTTGGAGCACAGGCGGAGGCGSTGCGGATGTATGTTCGTTCAATCGTTGTATTGTTTACACTTGTTTGTCATGACATCTAGCAGTCGTCGGTAAACCGTAAAATGGACAGGGTTAAAGAAGCGCGTGAGGCAGAGGTACATCGTCTCCATTTACTGATATCTTATCTGATCTTGCGTGTAATAGACGACATACTCAAAAGCAACAGAAGCTGAGCTGGCAAAAAGCTATGACTCCGCGTTCCGATTGTATATCAAGTCGGCCAATGCGTATTTGTATCTAAGTCGATCAGCATTGAACGAGACGCAAAAGGCGAAGTGGAAAGCTAGTGCAAGCAAGGCGCTCGAGAGGGCGGAGAAGATCAAGTCGTTCGTAGAAAAGAAGAAAGCAGGTGGATCTACGTCCATCCCAGGGCAAACTGAGGGTGTTGTGCCTGGTGTCGATCTGAGTGAGATGAGATTGACGCCAGTGCGCGTCGACCATTTTTCACCTCGTGAGTGGCCTTTTGTGCAAAGAGATTTGAAAGTCTCACATAACTGCCTGTGTGCAGAGGAACAATTCCTGGTTGTGAAGAAAGGTGAAACAATTAATGGGCGATTATATCCTCCTTGGGATGAACCAGTCGTGCAATCATCACCGCCTCGGGTTAGTGCGAATGGCCATCAGTACGTCCGTCGTAATGAATAAAAATATCATGTAGTGAATGTTGAACGCAGTGGTATTGACGACCAACCAGCACTCTCTTCAGAGCAGTTACKTCAGTCTCCTACATGGCGGCGCCCGACCAACTCTGTCATCACTTCTGTCTTGCCCGTGCTTCCCGACGAGATTGTACAGCACGTCGTCACAGACTGTTCTCTATGCGCGTCCATTACTGTGTGTCTTGAGCATGACAAAAGGTTCAAATCGCGTGTAATTCTTTCATCTTATTCACCTCACTCTTTTTGACTGTCACTGATTGCAGCTTTTAATGGGAATTTTCCATCCATGCCCCGAGCACCCCTCCCCTACGGATCCTTGCGGTCGATATCATGTACGACTTCTCTTCAACGGCACTTCGAGACGTGTACGTGCGCCATTTCTTCTTCCTCTCCAAACTGACCCAGCATAAGATCGGTAAGATCTGCTATCACATATCCCGAACGCAACCTCAAAAATCGCAGTCATAGACGATAGTTTACCGTTCCATCCAACGGATAATACGCTACTGTGCTTGTCAGTGATGCCATTGATGGATGGGACGCATTCGGACACGAATCAAGTAGTGTGGCCTAGTCTATTAGAGAAAGCCGTGAGCCAGTCATAATCTCAAACTGCTTTGAATTTTAACGAAAGCCTTAGTACATTCAACTCATGGGAGGCTACGAATTTCCTGGCTCGTGTGTGTCATACCTCTTCCGCTGACCCGTCAAATCGCTGAGAATCTATAGGATATCAAGCTCCGATCTTTAGCACGTCATTTCAGTTACGTTCACTGGCCATAATATCTAACACGCAGTTAGCGCTCTTGTTGGTTGGATACCTGAGCATATAGACGTCAGGGGGTGGGCACATCATCTCCCAGAACACGCACATATTAACATGTACTTTGCATGACAGCCCCCATTTCGAGCGCGAAAAGATTTGGACGCGTCTGTTGCAAGGCTTTTTGAGTGGTACGTTCTATCGCTCGTGTTATTATTGTAGGAAGGCTAATGTTCAGGTCAATGTATGGCGACTGTCGGCACTGGGCCTTCGAAGAATTGCTCTTGGCGCGGGAAACCCCTCTTGCCTTCACACTGCTATCCGATCGTTGGTAAGCGTTTAGCTATTTATTGGCAAAGCAAAGCCTACTGCAATGTAGATGTGGTCGAAGGCACAGAAGGACCGTTCGTGACGATTCTTGATTCGTGGAAAGACGGAAGCAAGGATGGTCATCTGTCAAAGTCTAGTAGTAGTATGTGAACTCTCTATTCTTTCAGCTCAATAATCAAGTGTTGCAGGACGTTTGGTCATGCCATGGTACGACGTGTTATCGACGTTTGACGGGGTATACCTTAGTTGGAATCCGGAGATGTGGCCAAAGAATGTGAGATTCCACGGGTGAGTAATACTAGCCGAATTCTTTCTTGATCTGAGCTGGACACTAGGATGTGGAAGCGGAGAGGACAGGATGAGCAATGTACGAGGTTTATTGTATTACATGGATCATATCAGTAACACGCCCTTAAACAGCGTCTTCGAGCCGTTTGCGCATGACATTTAATACCGCATTATCCGACTCGTGGATATGGATCCTTCTGACGCGGCATGTTGTTGACACCAGGGAAACATCGGACTACATTTCTCTCAGAGTCGAGCTGGAAGAAGGGATGCCAATGATTACCGAGCGCGTAAGCGAACAAACATTGGCCAAAGAGGTAAGCAATGAACATCCTGCTGTCGATTTTGCTGAGTTGGCGGATGTAGGGAACGTTTACGAATGGTATTCATGTTCTGGTGAGACGTTTTCCCGCATTCCATTCTTCCTAATTTCAATCACTACAGGCCAAATCACGGGTTCAGAAAGGCGCAGGTGTTTTTTTGATTACCGCGTCTCATGACGGTCATGCGAACGAAGTTGGATATACTCTTAATGTATACGGCGGCCAAGGCGTAGATCTCGCTTGGGATGAGAACGTCCCCGAGCCGCCATACACGGAAAGAGTAACGGGTTCGTTCACGACTAAGAACAGCGGCGGAAATGCAACGTATCCCACGTTTATGTTAAATCCTCAATATCACCTGCGATTACATCCCCCGAAGACGAAGTTGGCAATGGCTTCTACCTCCGCTTCTCGAGCGAAGGTAAAGACATCGATCGTGTTAAAGACAGGACGGAGCGTACCTGTCAATGTCCTGGTGGCATGGTCTCAAGGAGAAAGAATATACACGTACGTGACGTGGCAGTGTTCATCATTAGATCACACCGAAACAAGTTGGCAGGTTATCCCAGCAGGAGTTGGCCGGTACGTCGGGACCTTATTCGTACGGATTGGCTGCTATCTCGAAGGATCTGACGCGTAAGTATCTTTCTTTAATATTCTGCAGGTGCCCAATCGTTATGTTTAGCCGGAGATTATTCCGTGGTCATCTCGGCATTTGAACCGCATCATTTGGACTCGTTTTCATTGACCGTCAGCGCCGGTTCTCCGTTTGACCTGAGACCCATTCCGCAAGAAGGCGCTGGGATGTATCAGAAGGTAGTCAAAGGGGAATGGTAACAAATTCGTAAAGAATTATTGACAATGGACTAAGTGATGCTTGTAGGACGGGGGAAACTGCTGGTGGCAGCCCGAGCTTCGACAAATACGCAATCAACCCTATATACGAGATTGAATCTCCTTGTCAGTTCCACCTCAAGTGCGTTTTTCTTCCAGTACGGCAGAAAACGGCGCTGAACTTTACATTCAGAATTCGCTTACAGCTTGCCCACCCCTCCACGACGGCGTCATTAAACGTCACAATTTATCCGGCGCCTACTTCATACGTGTCTRATCAATATTTCAAACATAAACATGTAATGACTTCGGGTCCATACGATGATGCCGTGTGTGGTGCAGCGACGCCTCGGATATCATTGAACGGGGGCAAGTACTGGGTTATTCCGTCTACGTATACGCCAGGGGTACAAGCGGAGTATCTGTTGGTAATCTACACTAGCGTGAAGGATTTATTGGTTCGGAGGCGAGCCGATGGTAATAATCAGTGATCACATGTACTGAGGATAGGAAATGCAATGACGTAAAAGATCTAACGGTTATACACCTACGTTCAACGTCAGGTCCTCTTGACGAACGAAGTTCGAAATTGGGTTCTTGCTATCTTTTTTTCTTTGGAAGTAGGGGTTAAATCGGTGAAACTTGACGTAGCTTGAAGTTCATCGTCTGATAAATAGTTACATAGAATTTCACTAACACCTGAGGAAAATATTGTTGAACGATAATTTGTTGTACTACTTTTTCATAAGGGCCGTTACCCCCGTTACCCTGGATACTTCGTCGCGGAGCGGCAGTCCGGATTACGTAACGGTGTTCTGACTACAAGTGACGACGATTGCGCTCTCAAATTTCGAAAAGCCAAGCCTGATGCTTTTTCTATATATGAATGTCGTCGTGCATGACGTCAAAAAAGACACAAATTTATTGGTCTGACTACGGGAGACTATGCTTTTTCTGACCTCCAGAACTCTTCAGCGCCGTCTAACTGCAAGATCCACTTAAACTCCAAGGGTATCTCTATCCAACGTCAGAGGTAACAGCAGCACGATGCGAAAAATTCGCTGGCAYGATGTTCATTTTGTCTCTTTTGGCCTCTAGAAACTCTTGTTCTCTTAATACTCAATTCGATTCGCGATCAAATGGCTAGGACACTAGTTACCACACCTCCAAGTGGAAAAGATACATTTCAGGGTCTTTTGGGTGCTCAAATGCGATGCACAGCGCAACCCGAACAGCACGCTGCACGGATTACAGGCGACTAGATTGGACCAGATACTGATTCATTGTCACGCATGATCATCGTCACAATACGAACCTTCAACCGGTTCTGAAACCAAGATGATGCTGTAAAGTATGAATCGATTTGCTACGCATCCGAGGATATTCATCGACTGCTTTTCCGCGAATATAGGAATATGCGAGGCATTAATCATCAACGGAACAATCCGCGAATTTACAGACGTCGGTACGGCTTTATGGACGCGTCACCGCGTCACCTGTCGGCAGGCGGGATTTGCTACGAAATGGACGATTGTAATACATTTTCAACATGGGGAAAGAAGCAACTCTTGATCGGGTGCCTTTCCGGTTCCATACGCTGGTGACGCGGTGAATGCCTTTCTAGGCCTCTCACGCCATGACCGGACCGTTTTATCTTAAGTACCAGCGTTGCATTCCGGAGACAGTGTCACCCTCTGCGTTTCGCTGTATCTGCCTCACCGCTGAACTACGAATATGTCTACCTCGCTACAGAAAAGAGAAATGCCGTATGGTATGTATCCCCATATCTGATCGATCGAAACGAGGCTAAACGTTGGGATCAGTACGATTAGGGAACTCGGGTCTGAAAGTATCTAGGATCATCTTAGGATGCATGTCCTATGGTACACCCGAGTGGGAAAGCTGGATTCTCGGCGAAGATGAATCTCTCAAGATGATCAAGGCTGCGTACGTCTGTCGTTTTGCCTATTTTTGGGATGTATTCTCAACATTCGGCACACATAGCTACGATGCGGGGATCAATACGTTTGACACAGCAAATGTATGCTTTGTGCTGTCTAATCTACTTTACGATAACGCATTAACTGCTTGCTTACTCAAGGCTTACTCTAACGGCGTGTCAGAAGTCGTTCTCGGAAAGGCCATCAAAGAGTTCAACCTGCCTCGGGATGAAATTGTCGTCATGACCAAGGTTATCACACGTCGTTCTTCGGAAATCGACTGACCTAATCATAATGCTTCAAGGTCTATTTCCCGGTGCCAGAATCACCAGCAATCTACCTCATCAGGTCTGGCCTAGCCCCAGATGAGTATGGATTCGTAAATCGACATGGTCTGAGTCGCAAGGTATGATGTTCTACGTTGGAATCGATGCGTGCTYGTCTTAAAATATGGACTAGCATATCTTCGACTCAGTTAAAGCTAGCCTGGAGAGGCTTCAGCTGGATTACATCGACGTCTTGCAATGTAAGACACTTGACGTGTTTCTTGAAGCATTGTGACCATATGTGATAGGTCATCGCTTTGACGCCGATACGCCGATCGCAGAGACTGTAGGTGCAATAGATAATTACGTCTTTCCATAGATATTGACCGTCCTAATAGATGCAAGCACTCCACGACATTGTCCAGGCCGGATACGTGCGATACATTGGCATGTCGTCTTGCTGGGCTTGGCAGTGTGAGAGTCAAAGTATTTTGTTGTTGCCGCCTCGTCCCTTACATCTCTTCTAGTCCACATGATGCAAAGTACGGTTCGCCACTTTATACCAGTACCATTTGATGATCCAATCGTATTTCCAATCTTACAGACTTTGCCATCACGAACAAACTGACGCCATTCATATCGATGCAAAATCATTACAATCTTGTTTACCGAGAAGAAGAGCGCGATGATGCCTACGCTCAAGGTTTATTATCTTAGCTCCACCCTTTCCTTTGATTGAATCGTTTATGCTGATAGCACTTCGGTGTCGGCTCAATTCCTTGGTCCCCTCTTGCTCGCGGCGTCCTCGCACGTCCTGCCAGCGCCGAAGCGAAGACTCAACGTAGTGAGGCGGACCGGTATGTGTGGTCATACGTCTTACTTAGAGGAGCTGCTAAAATCTGCTGCAGGACTGTTTCTAGATACGCAACGACAGAGGCAGATGGTACAACTGTCGATCGTGTCGAGGAGATTGCGAAGAAGAGAAATATTAGCATGGCACAAGTAGCGCTTGCGTGGATTTTGTCCAAGGATGGTATGTTCTTCCTTTCTCAGAAGCAACCAAGCTGAGAATGCATTCCAGTTGTCACTGCGCCGATTGTGGGCACAGGTTCTTTRGAGAGATTGAATGACACGATCAGTATGTTTTATTCCTTCTCGTTACGTCAATGCTTGTTGTTTMAGTGACCATAACAGAGTCTGTACATGTTAAGTTGACGGATGATGAGATACGGTACATGGAGGAGCCGTACAGGCCAAAAAATATTATTGGTCATGCTTGATGTGGCGACTTGACTATATTGTAGATTGAAGTGTTTTTTTTGGAGAGCAGCCAAGATTTTCCTGATCTAGACGTTACATGTCACACACGCCTCACCGTGACAGATCTACCGAAACTCAGTTTTTGCCGATGAATGCACTGCGGGTTAAATATACAGCAGTGGGAGGACGAAGAATGCGCACTGCGATTGGTGAATTGAACTACACTAGTCACTGACGACAATATCATAATTACGACACCCTCACTCGCCGCTAGTTTCTTCTCCACTGCCTCATCTATAGGCTTTTCTGCGTTTAGTCGCACACGCTGTTTTACTATGCAAAGAACGTCTCCGACTCTCTACCCTTCTGAATACTCTGCCTCTCTGAGGCTCCTCTGCCTGCAGGCAGTGTCCGCACAGAGAACAAACGCGCCCACAGCTCCTTCACTCACCCGACCTGACGTACCGCCACAACATCCTCTCTGTTGTTCCTTCAGATCCAAATCATTCCGTTGCCCCCATTCCCTGCAGAGGTCAACATCGTGTTTGAGAAATCGCCAGGACCGGCGGCAGGCCAATGTTAAAAACGGGGATTCCGCCCAATTCGCTTGAAACAGATCATATATTGAACCGTTTATATGCCCATCTTCAGTTACATAACTTTTGAAGTCAAGATTGTAGGGTGAGTATAAATCGGTTTAAGATTACTGTGTACATCCAGAGATATTCATAGATTGCGGCCGTTATTATATTTRTAACAATGCCGGGCAATTATTCATCGACATTGTGTAACTTGCGATAACAACTGGTATAACCGAACGAGTTCCAGTTCCCCAATCCCGTATCGCTGAAGGACACGAGTTTACAGGTGTCTGTACGGCATTATGGACGCGTCATCCCATCCTGTCGGCAGACAGGAATAATCGTGATACATTCACAAACACGGGAAAAGTGACTTGACCGGAAGCCTCTCACGCTATAAGCGGACGTTTTATTTTARATATCAGCGCTGCATCATTCAGACAACATTATCCTCATCGCTTCGTTTCATCTTCCTTATCACGAATATGTCTACCTCGTTACTGAAAAAGGAAATGCCCTATGGTAAGTATGACATGTCTCGTCCATCGAAACAAGGTTAAACACCAGAATCAGTACGATTGGGTAACTCCGGTCTGAAAGTATCTAGGATCATCCTGGGATGCATGTCCTATGGCACGCCCGAGTGGGATAGCTGGGTTCTAGGCGAAGAGGAATCTCTGAAGATGATCAAGGCTGCGTACATACAGTTTCACCTATTTGGTATTCGCAATACTCAGCACCAATGACTAATTAGCTACGATGCAGGAATCAATACCTTCGACACAGCAAATGTATGCTTTTGTGCTGTGTAATCTGCCGTGCAATAACGTGTCGGCCGATTATTAAAGGCTTACTCCAACGGCGTGTCAGAAATAATTCTCGGAAAGGCCATCAAACAGCTCAACCTACCTCGGGATGAAATTGTTGTTATGACGAAGGTCAGCACACATCTTTCTTCATATATTAATCCAAACATCATGGTTCCAGGTCTACTTCACGGTACCAGAATCACCGGCAGTCTCTCTCATCAAGGCTGGTCTATCCCCGGATGAGTATGGCTTCGTCAATCAACATGGTTTGAGTCGYAAGGTATGATGTTCTGTGTTGGAATGAAAGCATACTTCATCTTAAATAATGGACCAGCACATCTTTGACTCTGTCAAAGCTAGCTTGGAGAGGCTTCAGTTGGACTACATCGATGTCGCCAAACACGCCTACCGAGATTGTGACTCGTTCTCTCGCTTCAACATGAGGTAGGCGCCAAGACTGCACCCGTGTCTTTGATATTATCTCACGCGCAGTTTACTATTTACTATTATTTATGCGTTCCGAGACGTCACGCGAGCCTCTCCCTTCCCCAGGCTGCCGTAGGGTTCGAACTGAGGCCCCAACTCTTTGTTCATACATGCTTGTAATAGGTAGCGCCAACATTCACAATGTAGAAAATATTTCCATCAACTCCAATTGACCTTTCCTTACCAATCAGCGCCTTCCGATCTTTTATTGTCAACACACTTGCCACACCCTCATCCCATTCGCCCGCCGCAACACCAGGAACATATTCCCATGTCAAGACATTGCCTGTCTCCTCTACTTTTACACTAATTGGCATCTCCAACCCAAGCACAACTACCTTCTCCGCCCTCACTTCTGCATTGAACATCCTTTGCATTTGCATTACCAGAATCGTACCGCGACCCAGAGATGCCCAGCGCAGACTCAGCAAGGTTCGGGGATGCCAAATCGTGGTTGGATATCTTCATCTTTTGGGAACATTTCTTGCTGGCTCCTCCACCCGCCCGGCAAAACGTTCCCGTTACATACCAATCGACCCATCGCGCTCATACGCTGAAGTAGATCTCCATGCAGTCCTGGTTCCTGTAAAAATTACGGCTACGCTAAAGTAGGGAATGTAGCAATACGTTCCGCTGATGGTCTTGACCATCAAATACCGAAGTCTAGATGCATAAGCTGTTTGACAAGTTGCGGGGCCTTTTTGGTTAACAGCAACTTGAAGGAAAGAAATTCTCTTGACATCAGCCTCCCTAAACCCGGTGCACCAAATCAGCAACATGCTATATGTCACTATGGGTCCTCGAGTAAGTACGGTTCCCTGCGCTTGGTGGTGTGACGCGCATAGGCGGAAGAAAGGTGCGAAAATCCCAGCTTGCACTCGCACGTATACAGGCAGTCAGTAGCTGTTTAACAGCGATGAGTACGGCATGTGAAGGGGATGGCAGCGRGCACTGGTGAGTAGGTGACTCACAGTGTTCATCTCCATGTTCGTTCATGCCAGCCGAGGCCAGACGGCTGTTTTCTTTTTGCAACTACTCTCTTCATTGTGGACAACATCAAGGTCAAATGCATCCTTGACGATGCGTACATGCTATCAAGAAAAATAGTTAGAACGAGGCCGGCACTGCAGCCCCAAAATCAGAGCTGTAATGGAAGCAGAGTTGAACAAGTGACAAYGCAAAATTATTGTGGATGATTCAGAGTCCAGATTAATATAGTACCCTCCATCTTTCACCTTCCGTTCTGAGCTGTTTTAACGAATGAATTGTAGCCTTTCTGTCTCATCTCGTTATTTTATCAATTGTGACTTCGTTCTAGAAATCCACAAGAATCCCGCCTGGCGGAACTGACTTTAATGCCTGCCCCGACCAATCTGCTGCTAATCATCAACAAGTCAGTAAACATTCGTGATTGACAAGAACACAACACACTGTTCATAAATACATTATTCCCCCACCAATTTACCGAGATCTTCCCCCCCTTTGGAAACTGCAGAGTGAAAAAAATAAAAATCAATGAAATCACTGTCCCGTTATCCATTGCCGCACTCGTTACATAGTTGAATTTGCTCCACCACGTAAAATTGCGCTTCCTGATGAGGTATTGGAACATGAATCCGACGAGGAACCATGACGAGTAGTTGATCCCCGTCGCAGGCAGGATGGCAGATAGGCCAGAGATGATGACGGGTATGTTCACCCAGCATACCCATGATTGCGGGTACCACTGTTTCCAGAGCCAGAACGGCAAAGGCAGGAACATCCCAATGATGATAGCATACAACTGAGGGTGATAGATCGACCCAGCACCAAATTGGCGACTTGGACCGATCAAACCCCTGCCCGCATCTTGTCAGCAACTGTTTACAAAAACTACTCTGGACAACGTACCAAACGGCCGAAGCAGTGAAAAACACCTGGTTATGGGGACAAGTCAAGAAACTCGATTGGGTAGGCAAGCATATATCCTTAACATCGGCAAATATCCATTCCTTTACTCCTAACTGAACAAAAGTCACAAGGACCGTCGCAATCAATTGCGCTACAAGTGAAACAAGTCAGTCGCAGCCCTCTTGGTGTCAGAAAAAATGCACCCAAAAACGTCGCGCGAGGTGGAACCTTGATATAATGTCCCAACTTGAGATCTTGCACAAATGATACCGCCTCTGCAAGCATCTGTACCGAATACACCTTGAACACCATATTCGCAAGCGGATTACCGGGTAACAACAACCCTGGAATAATCTCTGCAAGAAGATTCACCGAAACCTGGTAGTATCATCATCCCRTCAGCGCAATCCATTGTTCAAGCGAGAAGAATCGCCCACCCCTTGCGCCGTTAATGCATAAATAAACCCAGACGGCAAGACATAAATCATCGGCAACAAAATAGACAAGATCAGGCTCCAGACTGGCATCCCGATATTCCACACTTCAACCGAGACGATGGCAAACGAGAAAGAGAAACAAAACACGGTTAGATACCACCAATTTGGTACCTCGGGATAGATCCGCATGAGTTTGGCGTGTATGTCATCCGCCTCGAGGTGGTTCCGTTTGAGCCCATTAAGCAGAGTCCGGCCGTGGTACAACAAAGTATGGGTGACGAGACACGTTGAGAGGGCGAATGCTAAAAGGTACGTCATGGCATACGTCGCTGGTAAGAAGAGAGGAGAATATTTGTTGTACGCTACTGGATCAAACTTATTATCGCTTGTGAGTACGCGGGTGACGTTGTAGATTTGGCCAAACTGGTCGTAAGGGTTGTTGTCTGATATGGGGAAGTAGGATAGGTACCAAGACTGTTGTGTTTGTACGTGAGCAAACTGGTGCGGAGAAGGGAGAGAGCTTACATTGGTATAATACAACACTGGGGTCAGGATCCAAAAGAACAAGACAAACCCCATGAATATTTGCATTTGAGCCCACCATGGGACTATAAGTGGGTTGCTTATCCACATGATTCGGGTCCAGTCAAACGTGAAGAAGGATATGCCCAACCCAGATTGCACACCGAACAGCTGGTTGACGGTGACGTTGTTTGGGACTGCCCAGCAGATGAAAGAAAAAACGGATAGTGCTTGGAAAAGATAGCCTGAAGCGTAACCATCAGCTTTAATTCGCGTACGATGAGAATAACAAGCAAGAACAAACCAGGCAAAAAAAAGAACAAAAAACTCCCAACAGACACGATAACAAAATACTTATACCTCGTCATCGCTCTCGTACTCTGCCTCCCCATCATACCCACATCAGCCTGAGGACCAACCTCCGCCTCCGGTCCAGCACCACTCTGAGCCGCCTCCTCTTTATCCTCTGCATGCAACATACACAACAACGAGCACACCACCAAATTCTGCGGCCACACCATACTACTTGGCCAAACCAAAAACTGCCTACACAACCCCGCCAGTCCAAACCCTGTCAACTGCGTCCCAAGCACGAGCACGAGCTGGAACCAATAATTGACACTGAGCCCATAGTGCACCTGAGAGGTCACAATTGCGCCCATCGCGTATGGACTCCCGACAGCGACATTAGCCATGATATAGACTAGTACGTGTTCCTTGATGTTCCATGGACTGGGGTTGAGTGAGAATTCGAGTGCATGTGGGACTCGGATGGTTATGGGTCGGATTAGTCGTGCAAACGGGGTAGGGAGGGTTGCTGGGATGTAGGAAGGGGGGATATGAGGTAGTAGGATGCGATAGGACGTGTTTGGAAGTGAAAGGGCGAGAATTTTGCCCATTGGATAGGATACGAGGAGGAGTGCAAGTGGGAYGACGGTCGGTGATGGGTCACGAAAGTAAAAGAAGACATTGAGGGAGCTGAGAAGGAGTTAGTACAGTGTTGGCGAAAAATAAAATAAGAATGGAGTTCACCCTCCAACTGAACAGAGGAATAGACCAATGAGCCACATGCGGATGGTCATTGTAGGCATGTCGGGGTCATCGATGTTGGCTACTGAGGCTCTGACTTCTGGGAAAGGGCTGTCATCTATAATGTTGAGGTTTAATTCGATCCTGCAAGAAAAGAAGGGAAAAAGGTTACAACAGTGGTGTTGACATGAGAGAAAGAAAGGAGTGGAAGAAGAGTACATTTGATTGATACAGGTGGCCACCAAGGAGGATATGCCCAAGCAAGAAACCTGTCGCGAATCTGAGCGGATCGTCGCACCCACGTTCGCACGAGAAATAAAGAGAAAAAAGGAGAGCACACAAACACTCACATGAGAGATCCCTCCCCCGACGTTGCATCTCCATCCAAAATGCTCGTCGTGACATCCAGGTTCTCTGGAATTGAAGGCGGAGCCTTGGCCCGCACGTCGTTCAACACAATCTTCTCCGTATCTTGCAAAAACCGCCATTCTGCATACCCTGCGGCGCTCATCGGCGCATTGACAACACTGTCTCTGTGGTCCCTCATAACAGGCAAGGGCCCAGGCTCCCCATCGCTGCTCTCGCGGCTGGGAAGGCTCACTCTTACCTCCTTCAATGGAACGGGCCGTCCCGTGCCCACCAACGATATGGCCGTCGTTGAGACAGCATCGCTGAGGCGTTTGAGTCCGTATGGCTCGTGTCCTGCATTATTCGAGTGAGACGCAGTGGAAGGCGGCGTATGAGGCAGCCTTGGATCCACCTCGGTCATGCTAGGTGACTCGCCATAGTGCTCGGCGGTGTGGAAGACGCCTGATGACGTCGGGCGGGCCTGGGAAAGCGGGGCATCAGAGAAGGTAGTAAGAGGACAGGAATTGAGTACCATGTGGGGCGGAACAGCTCAGGCAGGAGACTTTGAGTCTTATCATTATTGAAAGAGACAGGAAGTAATAAGCAATGGCTCAAGCGCTCAGTTGCCATCTGCCGTGGTTCTTGCTTACTGGGTGTCACAAGGTGACTATCTATCCAAATGCTGTGGCATTCATCTAGTATGTTATTAAAAGGTCTAAAGTTGGCTTTTTAACCGTTAATTTTGAAGATGGCTAGGGGATCAGAGTCTGTAAGTTCAAGCCCGAGGGTGCGCAGCCCTAATGTGTTACATATCCGATTATGCATGCAAATGCTGCTAGAGGGGGTATATTGTTCCTAATGAGGACCTATATATGTGTTGTCAATGTGTCAATGGCCGGATCAATTAGCCCGTACGATCAGGAGCACCTATTATTAATCGATATCAGGGATTCAGTGCAACASTTCCACAAACCTTGTAAGTGTCACAAAAAGTATCTGTTCCACGCAAGATGGACACGGAAATGATGTTGCAAAGAATTCAATGTGACGAATGGGGCGATGCCTAGATGCCCATCGTAGCTTAATCTCACCACAAAAGACATCCTGAAAGTTGAAGTAAAATGCTTAAAGTGACCGATATAAGTTATTTGATAATATGGACGTATCAGGTATCCCTTTGGCGAACTCTTTCAAAAAGGGATAGGCTGGGTGATGACATATTATTTATTGTTATAACGGGTCTTCAACAGATACCAGCTCAATTGTTAGTAAAGTCTTGAAAAATTGTGGAGAATGACTTACTTTTAAATCCCCAGGAGGAACGCCAAAAATTACAACTTCCACATTGGAGAGATATTCCATTCTCGTTTGCTCCCGACTGCGACATACGTTCCCGTTCCCATCGCCTACGGAGCATGGGGCACCCTTAACTCCATGCGGGACAACGTTGTGGTCATCTGTCACTGGTACCGCTGACGTAGAAGACTGGTGGGGTGCGCTGATAGCGTGGGGAAAGGTATTTGACGCTGGCGGTTTTTTATCTTGTGAGAATGATCCGCCATACAACACGATGTCCCCAGTATAACATGTTACAGGCTCCGCTGGATCCCTTCAAGTTTAGGGTGAGAGGTGACCGTGATGGGAGAAACATTCCGTAATCCAATATTCCGAGACATCGTGTGAACAATGATACGAAAATGGCTCGATTATACCTGATTGAACCTATCCAAAAGACTGACATTTGATCCGATGGCTCGTACGATATATTTGGGATATATTCTGCTGATGCACTCCATGAGTCAGGGAAGCACAACTCAGAATCTCGATCTATTGTCCGTCACTTCTGAAATCAAAAATCAGCGAATTTATACTAGGGTCTCGCCACTTCGTCGCTGTGAGTGTGACGTCACATCACTCCCAGTGGTGGCTGTGTTCCTGCAGCACAGCACCCACCTAACGAGCACGAATGCGTGCAGGGAAGAGGAAGGATTACGAAGACCCGCTCAATTTTGGCTCACAATACTTTTGACTCCTCTTTTTGCGAGAAAGGCTCAGGCGATGTCGATGCAACTAGTCAATCGTGTGTGCAACATGAAAATAATGTCACACCATTCATATGTATACGAAGACAGAATGCCTACGACAGCGTGCAGAAAATCTAAAATGTGGTGGGGCACCAGGCAACGTTGAGCGAGTCTCAGGCTGGACACGTGGTGTGGCAGAGGTGGTATCCAGGCTCGAGAGAAAGGGTGCAAYGAGTCTCAGTCAGGATTGTCGTCATCCATCACAATCCGAACGGTTTTCTTGTCCGTCTTGACAAACTCAGACGTAATATCCTCAACGGGTTTGTGGAACCCGGGCGTAGATGCCGCTCGTTTGTTGAACGTGATCTAAGCGAGAACGTGAGAGAGGAGCGGAAAGAGCGAGCGCGTGATGAGCCAAAACGAGCTGGCGAGAGAGAAGGGGTGGGCAAGCAAGACGGAATGAGCGAGCAGGTGAGAGAGAGGGCGTGGGCGAGTAAGCAGAATGGCGAGCCAGAAGGAGCGGGAGAAAAGCCCCGGAAGGAAGTGGCAGACAAGAAAATGCGGTTCCAGGAAGGGCTGGGCGGTGACCCGAGCAGGACTGGAGAGCGAGGGAAGGGCGGATAGCATGACATGTATGAGACTTACATTTACTGCCCTGGCGTGTAGTCATGGTGAAAAAGGTCGTGCAAACGCGCGCGCGGCGGCCAGCGGGTTGAGGAGCTCATTTTTGATAAGAAGACTGCGAAGGCGATAACCATACTCGCCTTGGCGGAGGGGAGGCAGCACGGACAAGGGCGCGGAGATGATAAGGCAGAATCCTTACTGCCTCGGAATAGCAAAATCTAGATGGTCTTGTGCGGTAGGCTTATTCATTGAGTCAGTCAGAGGCTCTATACAAGACTGTTGTCGTAGGCATTTTATGTATTGAATGGGCGTGCTAATTAAAACGTTTATGGACACATTGTGCTGATGTAGCAGGACTTTATATATCAGAAGGCGGCCCCACATTAATGCCGCTGTCAGTGCCGTCATTCCTATTCACAAGGGAAGCAGCATCGTCAGAAAGACATCTAACAGCGAAGAGGGAGCCCTTACCTTCCCACAAGTGAATCTGGCATGGCAACTGGCATAGCAACTGCGCTCGTGATCATGATAGCAAGGAGACCAAAAATGACGCTCAAAGGCTTCATTGTGGTAGCGTTCTGTGGGCACTACAATGAGGTGTATGCTGCGGATAAGATGTTGAGAGTGGAAAAGAACCCACAAGAATCCAAAGGCTTCGAAGTCCTAAGGAATTCGTCGTTCAGATAGCTTTTATAGCTCAATCGTGGTGCAATCCTGACTTGTCATGTATTTTCCACGCTGTACTTGGGGTTCAAAATGGGGAAAATGCGAACAAGAAGTTATCTTGATGGATGCAGTCTCGAATCGACTGAACACAGGAATCATAACGCAATCGAACTGCCGAATTCGGAAAGGAGCACGGAGAGTACAGTAATTAACCTGTGCCCATCCGAGGCATGATTGATGATCATAGAAATGAGGTTGGTTTTACGGCGATGATTGATCGCGCCTGACTCCTGAGAGTAAACRGGGCGAAATTAACTCGTAAGTCCGAGAAAGCACGTTCACCACTATTTCCTCGGCGCTCCTCAGTCCATATGGGTAGAAGTGGCAATGAGGTAAACATTTGCCGTGTTGGACTTGATGAGTGACGTTGATTTGCCCTGCAATAAGTATGTCAGATGAATAAGCGAGTCAGCGAACACAGATACCCAAATGTCAAGGCCAAAAATTGAGGCAAAGTTGGAGCCAGCTATGTAATGACCTGGCTTATTCATACCGAACAGACGATGGATGCCCATAGCTCACGGGAACTTCCCATCAAGTCAGTGCTTACTGTAGCGCGATAGCTCGACAAGTGTGGGAATGTGAAACAGATCAGGATTGATGTAAGCTTATTCCGTTGGTGCCGGTGGAGCGAGCTCTGAAAAAGTCAGAACTCGGATGCTAAAAGAAGAAGAATCACAAGAAGCAAGACCAAAAAGGACCGGAGCCGATKTAGCATGAGCACAGCATCTCACTGTAGATGTTCAAATCGCAATGTCGTAAAACTTGCCATCCGCCTCGGTTGCTATTCCGGGTGTTCAAGCCCAGTCAAAAGTAGTCTCGTGAGATCCAGGTTAAACCCGTAAGAAACCGTATATCGCCGGTTTCGCCTGATTTCCACAGTTCTGCCGCACCA
>JNHV02000292.1:0-22172 GCA_001691785.3 Amanita brunnescens Koide BX004
TTCTTGATCGTCTTCCGTAAAAAGTTTTCTCATCCATCGACAAAATTGCTTTCTTGACGTAACGCGAGCGTTGCCTTCGAGGCCGAGCTGGGGAGTAGGCCTCGTGTAACCTGAGAGTGACACAGGCGGCATATGGGGCCTCGCCCGGAGGGAGGTGTCTGACAAAAACTTGGACATGGTGTTATGCTATCTGGCGGATCTCAAAGGGTCTTGAACATGTACTTAAGCCCTGATGCGAGATGGAAGAATCACTAATTTGGAATCCCGCGTGTGCGAGCCATCATTGACTCACAAAGCGTCAGAGCTACTCAGCTGCAGAGTGATGTCGTTTATCATTACGGTTGATTAGGCCATGCGGCGGATAAATCGTCTGATAGCACCTGAGGAGTCATTAAACATGACCCCACGAGGCAGTGTGAGTTTACCATCTTTGAACTACTGATTCGACTTCCTACTAATCCCATGTTGTAGGCGAGATACTCATAAATCCTTCAGTACATCCGCCAACTCGACGAATGAATCGACAGCGAAATCTATCTCCTCAAAACCCCCTTCTTGTCTAGACTTGACTGACGACGCATCGCAGCCCTCGATGCCAGGGTCTTCTTCTGGTCGACGCACGTACCTAGAAGTGGTCCATGGTAAGGAAGGATAGAAAAAAATCCGACATGGGATAATCAGGCTTGGAGACTTACACCGTTTTGTAATCGCAACCCTTTGCTCCGCGCAGATCAAATATATGCGCTGCCACCATTGCACATTTTTGAGGTGGAACGCCTAGAAACTTGGCCACAGAATAATAGGCGCGTGGGTTACTAGTCTGTAGGTTACAACGACGCATAACGTCTAGTTTTAAAACCTCACGGTTTGTATGTACTGAACAACTCTGTCGAGAACACGGCATCCCATGGAAAACGGCCGTACTTGGCCTACAAGGAGATGATTGAATCAGATTGATTGACAGAAGGCAACGAAGGATCAAGAATTTACCATATCCACTAAGAGTCGCATACTTCCGTTTGACAGCGCCACTATAATGTATTTTTTCTTCAACTCCGTTAAACCTTTGACAGTATCCGGCCATCCTAAATTTAAAACGTTTCAATTTCGAACATGTACCCCAGTGCATACTCACCGTCTAGCTTATGCCAGAACCCGGTAATATTCTGTCTTTCCACGTCATCCCAAAGTTGGCCAAGGTTTGCCCACGGAGACTCGGGAGAATCAATCAAGTCGTCCAGGAGCTAGTAGATAAAAGACATATATGTTTTAAACCAGAAACGTGAATATATGCGCTCGTTACCTGTCTATGCAGCACGTCAATATTGGTAGGACCTTCCCCAGTTTCAGATATGCGTTTCCTGCACAGGATATGATTGAGAGCCGCTGCAGACGCGAGACGATCAAACGTACGTATGCACCAGGTATCCGCTCCTCCATTCGTCTGCAAAGGCTTTCCAATCAACCGACTCTGAAAAGATTGCTGTAGCCTTCCGGAGATCATCGATCAATCGCGGCGAGGACTGACCAATAGCGTATTTCCTTCCGATTTCTGTGAATTGTCTGATAACGTTTTCCCTCCAATCGGCTACGGTGCCGAACACGTCGAAAACGAGCACTTCGACGCCTGCAAGAGAAGCTGCGGCTACGGTTGCGGCGCTAGACATTCTGGCATTCCCGACAGATGGTGTTCTCTTTATCTACTGTCCTGTGAGGACCAAGGTAAAGAATCCGATGCATCGGTATTCAATYTGATGTCATATCTTTGCATTCCATTTCCAGTGGATGGAGGAAAATTTGTTTGTGACTGACCAATACGACCATACAAAAGGGCCTCTTCTGAAACCGACCGCCATGCACGGGGCATCAACTCATTTCAACAAGGCTCCGGCGAAGAAACATCACGGAATACGTGCGTCAATGGATCACTCTCTTTGTTCTCATTCATTGACGTAACGGATTTCATCTGCATCTGTTTGTTCGGTCACCGAACTCATACCTTGTAGCTGCAGCAAGTGGAGTGGAGATAAAGTTCGGAATAACGCTTTTTCCATCAGCAGGCAGCCTCGCGCGCGACATTTGATTGCTCGGCCAACGTGGAATCCAGCACTCTTCCAGCGGGGCGCAACGCAGGCCGTGGGAATCTTTGGCAAAAATAGAACAATAACGATGCGATCACAATGCTTGTGTCTGGACAAAGGAATGCGGCCACTGATTGTCTACTTAAAACCGCCTTCCTGCTCCATCCGAAGATCAATTTCCGCTCTCCCTTACTCCCAGATTCGCTGAGCGACTCTACATCCTTTTGGTGGCTCAACGACTCAACATGATGAAATCCATCTTTGCTCTTCTTCTCTCTGCCTCTTATGTCGCTGCCCATGGTTTTCTCTATCAAGTTATCATTGATGGAACAACCTACCAGGGCAACCAGCCCGCCGCCTCTCCCACCGCCCCGAGTATCATAAGGGAAATTAGTACCATCTCCCCTGTGAAGGGCGCAAACAATTCCAACCTCAATTGCGGTCAAGACGCACAGCCCGCCTCACTTGTGGGAAATGCGATGCCGGGAAGCACTGTGTCCTTTAATTGGAAAGGCGGGGACTTGCAGATGGTAAGTTTTTTACATATCTCATCACGTCCGGTCTTTTTATCTGCACAACGTGCTAACTTTACTCCCTAGTGGCCCCACAACACTGGTCCAATCATGACCTATTTGGCAAATTGTGGCAGTGTTCCCTGTAGCCAGTACAATCCGATGCCAGCCGAATGGTTCTTGATCGATAGACAGGGCCAGTATCCTAATGGAACGTGGGTGCAAGCCAGCATTAGTACGTACCTGAAGCCATGCTCCTTTCCTTTTTTTCTGATTCGTCCGATGAACATCAGTGACTGGGGCTTTGGTGACTGTGACTATTCCTTCCAATCTCGCTCCCGGCAATTACATGGTCCGCCACGAGATCATCGCCCTACAACTTGCCGTCTCAGTAGGCGGTGCCGAATTCTATCCATCATGTTCGCAAATTCAAGTCGGCGGCTCGCAAACTGGCAAGCCCCAACAGAGCGACCTCGTGACATTCCCCGGTGGATACACAGACACAGAACCCGGGATCTATGACCCTAATGTATACAACCCCGGTGCCCAATATACATTCCCAGGACCTCCTATCGCCTCGTTCATCGCTGGGAGCTCCTCGACAGGCGGCTCTTCGACAGGCGGGTCTTCAACATCTGGCGGATCTTCATCTGGCGGATCTTCGACATATGGCGGCAGCTCTTCTACCGGAACATCTTCGGCGACTCCCGCATCTACACCATCGTCAGGTTCCTGCAGGCTCCGCCGTTCAAGTTCTGGCAACTCGACCACTTCCAATACAAGGCGGGCCTTACAATTCCATCGTCGTCTCCACAAGCCTCGGTCCATCAGCCGTATCATGCGCGATGTCATCTTTGGCGAGGAGAGTTTCTGAGTTCTGGAGTTCCGATGCTCTCCATTCCCCGGACGCCGGGCGTTCGGACCACCACCCGTTCTCCCACGCAAGGCATTGCTGGGCTGTCGTAAACTTGACGTTTCTCTGACAGAATTACGTGCCCTGCCTCATCCCTTCTCATGCATGCATGCAGGATTTCATTCATCTATCACCATTTCTTCCCTCCCTCATTCATATTTCATATTGCGCTTGTTCCTGGCGCTGATGGCGCGTTTCGATAATTCGCCCTACCCTCGTGTTATATGTAAAAATATAGAGTTACTCATACTTGTACATCTCCGGTCTCTACTAACTATGTACTATGTCCACGATCTCTATTCTGTTACACTCCTTATACACACGCACCTACCGGAAGGTTGTATCTAGTAGCAGTGTAATTTATATTAATCACCGCTATCACGCCCATCTCAGGCGACCTCAAGTCAGCGTGAACTCGCGTATATAACTTTGAGCATGCCTTGCAACATCACGTTGCAAAACTATGAAAACCAACCGCATCGCGCACGACTCCAAAATGTATGGCTTGCATTGCTTGTACTATGTACGAACCTAAAATAAACTAGGGACTGAGGTGAATCAAGAACGTATAGTAGAGAATAGGCGTCTCCGCTGGTTAAGATATAAAATAGCAATGCTCGTGGTCCCGTCTTTTGCTTTTGATTAAGTTGCTTGCTTGGGCTTCCATGCGTCGTCATCGACTTGATCTATTGGCTTTTCGTCATCCGCACACCTCACCTTCCTACCATCTCGACGTGGACCTCGGCCACCACAGGTAACCTTAGGTTCACCATCATTATCAACTCGACCGCAGCAGATCCATCATGCGTTCACAGGCATGCTACACGCCGAAAAACTCAGCAGGATCGCACGCGCAACGTCGTTGTCTCCCAGGCTATCCGGCGAAAAACTTGCCGAGCTTCCTCTTTTTTCCTCTTCCTGCTCTTCTCCTTTTGCCTTTCTCTCGACCTTATATCCATCCTTTACTGCTTTGTTCTCCGGCTGAGGAACAGCATCCTGCTTACCGAGACTGCTCCCGATATCATTGGCGCCAGCACCCTTATCTTGGCTTGCTTCTCGCTTCTTCGTCTTGGTTTGTGCGGCTTTAGCTTTTCCAACTTTATCAAACTGTGATTCTAGTCCCAAGTCAACTTGGAGCCCATTAGTTAGCGTAGCGCTGGCCTTGTCCTTGATTTCACCTCTATCATCCTCAGAATCGGAGGGGAGTGATGATAGAGATGATAAAGGTGATAACGAGTATGCGAACTTGGCTCGCTCGGTTGGTCCGGCATCCGAGGTTGTGCCACCCGTATTGATTCCATCTTCCTTTCGTTGTTTACTCACAACCCTCTTGAGAAGGACCTCCGGATCGCCGATATAAAACCGCCTCTTAAACGCCAGACGCCGCCGCTTATCCGTGTTCTCCCCTCTGCTTAGTCTCTTCACCGTCCCAGCGTCTTCGTCCTCCATAACCCGTACCTTGCTGTTCTTCACCATATCTTTGCCCCAACATGACTGCACACGGCCCACAAACACCCGTTTTCGGAGAGGAGTTGTTATTGCAGGGGAAGCCGTCACTGCAGGAAAAACCGTCACTGCAGGAGAAACCGTCACAGCAGGAGAAACCGTCACAGCAGCGGCAGCGGGGAGGGAGTAAGTGACTATGACACTCCGGTTGCCTTCGCCGACGCAAGCAGTGCCGATCTTTTCACCATTAATTGAGTATACAGTGCCCCAGAAAGAGCCGGGAGCCCCCATAATACGTGTCGGCGGGAAGGGCTTCGGTACGTGTATCACTGCTCCATCGTTTGTGCCAGACGCAGGGACTTCGCCCTCTTCTACACTACTACTCGTCCATCCCGTAGGATCATCCCCCTCGAATTTGGGTTCAGATGACGACTGGTGCTTGACAGAAACTTTCATGCCTTGAACAGATTTGGACCTTGTGATGGTTTCTTCGACAGCCTCATCTCTGAACTTCGAGGGGCGTAGTGAGATGTAAACCTCGCCTCGTTTCTTTGTACATTGGTCGCAGGTGCAGCAGTCGCGGCAGGCGGGACAGGTCCAGTCAGGGTCGCTTTCATTGAAAGGCAAGTTGTCATACCTTTATAAAAGCAGTTAGCTGGGTCTCGTTGTAAGATCTAACCTTACCTCGTGCTAATACATCGAATGCAATAGAGTTTTCGGCACGCGCACTTCATCTTGAGGTAGTATGAGCGCCGCCGGCACTGGTGGCAGAATGTATGATCCGGACCGCAGGGGAATTTTGAATTGGGACGCCCGATATTAGCAGCTTTCATAGCTGAAGCCTTTTCATTCTCCAACTTCTCCCTTTCCCGCTCCAATGCCTTACGCTTTTGTATTCTCGCTAGCTCCTTGGAACTGACTATACGCGGACCCTTTCGTTGCACAACTTGCTTAGGCACATAAACGGGATCTGCATGATCTTCGTCCATTTCCCTATCGGGTGACTCGATCCGTGGACCGAGGTCGAGATCAGTAATGTCCACCATATCAGACGGACGACGGATCTTTGATAGACGACGTCCAACGGACGCTGAAAGCGGCAGCGATGACGATGGCGATGGCGACGGATGATAGAAGGACATGTCGTCAATGGTTGGTGACAATAGCGGTCTCGGTAGATCATGGGCAGTGGGGGTCGACAAACCATGCGGTGGCGTGTAGATTGGATGCACTTGTTGTTGGTACATGCTGGGAGCGTCCACTAGATCCGCTGAGCCAACAAGTTCTGGTCCGCGCAGTAATAGCGGATCAATAGTGTCGTTTACAGCAACCGTCTCATTGAAAACATCCTTGTAAACGTCACCCGTTAAACTTGAAGTCTGGGTCCAGAAATTGATCGTCGGATTCTCGGAGTTAAGCGCAAGGAATGGATCAACATCGTTCGATGTCGTTCCGCTGGCGCTGRATATGAAAGGATCATTATCAACCGAAATGAGCGCGCGAGAAAATGTATCAAAGTCGTAACCATTATGAGGCCGTGGCGAAGATAAATGATGACTACCAGTGATAAGGAGATGGGGCATACTGTCGACGACACAGCCGGAAGACTGGGGCGTGGGCCCAAGATCCTGGAGGTATTGCTCCATGTGCAAAACATTCTCAGTATCCGACTCCATTAGTGCAGGATCTTGTAGGCCGTATGTTGAGCGAGGAGTGACCGGCGGAGACTTGGGCCCGGCATGCAAAGGGCTCTTTGCCTTCCTTTTCCCAAGAGCTTTGGCGGAGGGCCGTGACAAAGGTTGATTTGTATCTTCGTCTTCCATATACCCTTCGTGTTCAATGGGTACCATGGTTGGAGAACGTGGTGGCGGCGAGGGTTCCGCTTTGGGTTCATCTCGCTTTGGCCATCGATCGTCGCTAACGATGGTGTATGACGACGAGTAGCGTTCATGCTGCTCCTTGTTCCCTCCTGGCAACTCTAGCCTGACCTCCTCTTTATCAACAAACTCCTCTAACATTCCACCCAAGTAGTACTGCTCTTCTTCATCCCGGTCCAAGTGAAGTGGGGGCCAAACGAACCAGGACAATGAGGATTCGCGTTCATGCGTCCTCTCGAGGGGCAAGTGGGTATATTGGCTGCCATCTCCATCTTCACTGAAACGCCTTTCCCTCCTAATATGCCGCACGTTCATTTCCAACACCGAATGAGGCGTAGTGGGGATGCCATGGAAGAATATTCGAAGTATATCCAGCTCCGCGTTGTACATGAAATGCGAGCCAGCCTCTATTCGCCGATGTTGCTTTGGCCATTCTTTTGGATACTGAATCATGTCGGCCGCAGATTTCCGTTCGCTTGCCTTATCAACTCTAGTAACCTTTGTCTTCTTCGGTTTGGGGTTAGCAGAGTCAACCTCGCCTCCTTTAAAGCGTTTTTGGTATTTTCGTTTCTCGCCAGTTCCGGGAGAACGAACAATGGGCAAGGAAGCTTGTTTCTGAGTTGAGGAGTGCTCAGATATTGGAAACGAGGGCTGAGGCGTTAAGGTTCGAGTGAGAGAACTAGCACTGATTGGAGGGCCGTTTACAATGTCGGTATCGATGGCCGTCCTTGGTGTAGCTACAGAGGTCGTCGCAGTCCGCATGGAAGCTCCTTCGCCCGCTGTCGTCGTCTCTCGAAGGACTATCCTAGAGGACTCGGGGTTCACATTCTTCCTCTTGCTAGCAGCAGATGGCTTATATGTAGGGTCTTTACAATCATCTATCAAGACAAAATTCAGGTCGTGCTCTTTTATAGCTTTAAGTCCGTCGACCAAGGTTTTCTTAACTTTCATCTGCGCCAGAACTTTTGCAGGTCTTGACGTCAAGGTTGTTGACGTCTCCAATGGTAGGGACGAAATTGAGCGATATGACTTGCGCAAGACTGAATCGGAAAGCGGAGGAACAGCAATATGAGAAAATACYATTCTTTTGCGCTTTTTGCCTCTTGAATTTGTTGTTGCCTTCGCTCCTTGCTTTGGGGAACCTCTTGCCGGAATGGTAAATGACTGCAAGTCCCCGGCGTGAGACGTAGACGCCACAGGAGCTACACTACGTGGTGGCGTCAACGGGTTCATGTGCGTTCGCTGAATTGAAGAGGACCATCTAGAGGGCGCGGTATTAATCTGCTTTTCCGGTGAAGACGGGGGTGTGAATAAGGGAGATAATGGCGATGGTGGCTGTAGATAGTGGCAGGCGTCAGTCGGATCGTATCCCAACCAAAACTAGGACAAAGGCAGAAACTAACCTCCGGATTATCAGATAGTATGGCTGTTGGAGTTTTCGAGCTTGGTTCAGGGTTCATCTATGGCGCGAGATGAGACGCTGAAATAGATCTTGAGGGCAGATGACATACCAGCAAATGATCAACGAAACTGGCATCCTCATCATCCTCATCACCGTCCGCATCAAGACTGGACAAGCTGCTAATATCGTCCTCGTCCATTGCGAGCTGCTCATCCCCATTCACACGGCCATATTGAATAGTATTTGGGTCCGATGATTGTCCGGACCATGCAACATGGGTTCGGGGAGGGGTTTTCGGCACAAGGGTTTGCGATAAAGTTGAATCTGATGCACCGTTTGGCATAGGTCCTAGTCGGGTCCCTCCGACATTGCTTGATGATGATTGTTTCGTTTTTATGCGCTAGATGAAAGACGCCGTCAGGCGCCACGTACGCGAAAATGCATATGGGAGAAAATCACGGCAGACGAAGGCCCATCATTCCTCTTATATGACGCATGTCCATTCACTACGCGATGGCTCTTGGCAGGAGCTTCGAGTGACGCGTTGACGTGCTTTAAGTTTACCATAAGATTCAAGTTCCATTTTCTTTTATCGATTACTCACTTGAACGCCGTTCGTCCGAGATTTTGCTCCACGTTGACCCTCTGTTCGTACGCTTGCCGTTCCTGTTCCGCTAGGATAGCGATTGTGGGTATCTTGTATGGGTATGTGCCACCCGTTCACATTCAATGCTCCATTCTGCCTATCCGCTGTTGCTTGCGCCTGAACGTGACCATCATGCCGTCCGGGGTCTCTGGCGCTTGAAGTTCTGTCTGTCAAACTTCCATCCCAGTTGGCCAGCGTGTAGCTCTTCATCTGCACACTCGGCCGGCACGATATGCGAGCAGAGAAGAAAGGCGTCGCAATGCAGTACGGAAGCTTATTTGTGGAGAAAAGCAATGGTTTTCCGTGGTCTCGCCCATTATCGAATCAGACAGTCACGTGACTAGTGTCCTTGCCGCACGTGGCATCGCGCTAATTACCTTCCCTCAGTTCGCTGCCAGCTGATGACGGGGGTTCAAATGTAATCGTTATCTCATTCTCAGCGGCTCCTATATATGCTTCGTCCCAGTCATGCTGGTGTACTTTACCATAGTCGATTACAGATTCATTGATGACGATCGAGTACTGATGAGTCCTCGCACTGCTTCCGTAGCCAGCCACACTCGAGAGCCCTGAGAAGTGAAATTTCCTACTACGGTGTCGTGCCTACCCATCTGGAATCAGTCCGGGACCATTGCTATTATTATCACATCATCCATCAGCTAGTAATATGGCAGTCGGACAATAATAGGCGATATAGTATAGACTCCGTAATTTATAAACTATCCTGAATCGTCGAATCAACATCCAACCCCCTTTACTCCGATTCTTCCCAGTCGCGCTCCTTATTATGGTTCTGCTGTACTTTCCGCATGTCAATGACATCCAGGGTTGTCAACTTCCCGAGGCCAAGGACTGCAATGTACTTGAAAGTCGTGTTCAACATGCTTCCAACACATTAAGGTGAGGCCCAAAGGCTTACCGAGAAGTCCTGGATGGTTCGATACCAGATCAGCAACCTTCTTTCCAAAAAATAATAACGATACGGAAGGCCGAGCAAAGTTTGAGATGGCAAGGGGAGCTAGATGAGTGTGAGAGAAAGGGTTATGGAGGATTTGACCATGATGGTACACAGGTCGAAGTTGGTAAGGGAAACGTATCCTCAAGCGACCAGCACGTTGAGCAATGCAATGTAATGAGGGCTCGGAGGATTGTTGACGGATAACATATCTTGATACCCAAGCATGGAAACCTGGATGAAAGGATGGTAGTAGACGGCAAGTATGACCCAAATATGCTTCTCAAACACGTTTCATCTTTGCGGTTGTCTCCAGGGTAGATGAACGTGATCAAGCCTCTCTCAAAATTGTCTGTATCGCTATCCATTTTCCTTCGACACAACCCTGCCATAAAACGCCCTGTCATTACACTCAGCATCCATTAATCCATCACTTACTCACAGACAGATGTACATCTCTCGTCTTGCGTCCAGTAGTTGTGATCTGGCGGTACAATACCCGGGCCGTTGAGGTTGTACGGAAAGTTTGCTATTGCGGTTACCGTAGATAGGAACACATAAGTATGTGGTTTTATACCTTGAATTGATTTCTTCACCGCACGCTAACGGAACTGGCCAGATCCAGCCGGCAGGGGAAACAGCGAGAAGTGCCTCGCTCGCCAAAGTTCATTCAAACTCATAACTCCAGTGAGCTGCGAGAATGTTGCTTGTACAGTCTGAAAGGCTTCGATGTCGCCGTATTGGTTTGAGTGTCACGGTGCGCGATCTCATCGTTTCCCACGACCCCGAATTGCGGTCGTCCGGTGATGTCACAAACAGGGGTAGCGGACTTTCAACTTTCTGCAAAACCTCAAGGCTGCTCAGTCATTCCATCAGACTCCAGAAAAGCCCTCCAGGAAGGTAAGTATACTTTTTGCCTCGTGCAAGGGAGTCATTTTGTCAGGAGCGATCAATCCATTAATCCAAAGAGGTCCAACAACACTGCAACAATGTCGACAATCAATGCAAACCTGCCACCCGCTTCAGGCTAACCGTATCATTGCACCCAAGAGGAATTCAAGTTCGCTTCTTCTGCAGACATTGAGTCATCCAGCATTAGACGATAGAAAGTTACAAAACTACTGCCGGATTGATCGTTAAGCCCAAAGACAATAATACAGGTATAGAAATAATTCTTATCTGTTGGAGCTACCGAACAAGGGAAAGCTGAATGAGTACGATTATGACAAGTTTATTCATGTTGGAGTTAGGGGGAAAATAATTCTCAAAAGTAACCAGCACGTTGAGACGTGCACTGCACTGGGGTCCTAAGTGATGTCTAGGATCAAGATGTTTTTCAAACATCAACTTTTGATGCCAGTTGATGCCAGTTTTTGCTYGGGCATCAAGGCTAGGACGGTCGCCCTACAGTTTCCTACAATGGACGGCRTCACGGATCTCAAAACGAAACGTGGAAGCGATTACCTTATTGTATCCACCAGATCGCAAGTACAAGCACAATACATGCTGTATAATAAACCAATTCAACTCGTCAAGCACTGCAACCTACTGCAACGGGGAGTATGCTCATTTCCAATCTGCGAAACACGTTTCTGATTTCCGCGTCTGCCGATTGGTTTCATATGTCCCCTGGACGTGTTTTTGTTTCCTTTTTTTCGAGATAGATAGAATTCATGTTTGCGTCAGTACAGAGGCTATTGAGTAGCGCCATTGGAATTGGAAAGCAGTAACACATGTGACTCGGTAAGTAGGAGGAGTACCAGATATGATCGTGTCTCGTTCTCGTCTGACGGTCCAGCCGCATCCTTGCGACTGTTACGACTAACAGATAGTAATACATTCAGATTTTAATCCACACTACTAACCCAAAATCCGCTCACGCAAATAACGAATGCAACGTATACGCCACAAACGCCGTCATAGTCCCCAACATGAGGATATACTGCGGAATCAAAAACGCAGCGAGATGCTCCGCCATGCCCGTCCCGCTGTAGATCTGGGTGAGATAGACCTGCGTAGTCGCAGTCGGCAGACACGACAGGAACCTGCAAAAAACCCCAAAAACCAAAAATTAAAACCAAAATCAAAACCACCGCTCGGCTAATGAGAGAGAGGCACGTACAGGCAGACCAACATGAGGACCTTGTCCTGTCTATCGATTAGCCCGTGCGCGGCCATACCTGCCACAATGAGTGTTCCAAGAACGGGCATGATGACCAGTTTCCCGATGGCGAGAGAGATGATGGCGCCGAGGGGGAGGGAGTGCCATTCGCCTTGGCGTGGGAGGGGGAGGCGGGCTAGGGCACTCCCCAGGCAGATGAGACCCAGTGGGACGGATGCGGCGCCGATGAATTGGGATGCGTCGAGGATGAATGAGAGGGGTGGGAGGTTGTCTGGTGCATTGGGGATGTGGGCAGAGGGGAGTTGGAGGAAGAGGGCTTTGAGGGTTGGGATGAGGGCGATTGGAAAGGCGATGAGGATGGAGAAGGAGGGGGGGTTGAGGAGGGAGAGGATAAATGTGCGTGCGGCGTGGAGGGTGCGTAGAGGCAGAGGTGAGCTGGATTCGGGTCGGACGGTGTCGTTTTCGTTGGTAGGGGATGGCTCGGCTTCCGTTTCATGCTTTTCAGTGTCCGGGTGCCTGCGTTTGGAGAAGGAGAATGACTTGCGGATCTCAGAAGAATCGACGTCTGGCCCAACGAAATCTCGCGCGATGAGTTTGTATCCACCACACGGGAATAAAGAGAGAGTGAATATGAGGATGAAGGGGGAGATGTATGCGATGGAGAGATTGGGATCGGTATTACTGTTGAATGGAGCAAAGCTTGTGAGGCTGAGAAGCACCGATGTCGGGATATCACCGACGTTGGCCCATCCGCCTGCAGCAAGCAGGCCGTACCTAAATCGGTGTGGCACCCAGAAAATTTGTTTGGTGACCCAGGCAATGCTCATCCCTATGATCTCGTAAATGATGGCGAGCAGAACCAATGGACCGAGGACATGGATATTGGATGAATCGAAAGCGGGAAGGATCCTGGAGAACATCAGGCATGGAAAGGCGATGTTGAGCACCAGCAAGCCTGTGCTCCTCGCAGCAAGTGGAGGAAATAATCCGGCTTTTGTGACGATGAAGCCAGATAGCCCACATATGAGGAGGCGTAAGAGGGAGCGCACAGATATCCAAATGATGGCGGCGACGGAGATGGCGGGCATAGCTGGACGATGCAGGCACAAGGGAGCAAACCGCAGGTGGGTCCCCTGAAAACTTTCTGGGGGGTCTAACTACGCCATTAGGTCCTGTTTGATTTAACCTACTGTTTTTGTTTCTGTTTCTGTTGGAAAACCATTTTCTGGAAGTRCGGAAGCCGGACCGGCAGCGCAGCRACCCAAAAGAGGCAATACGTATTCAAACTCTCGTCAAGCTAACGCCYGCGACTTGTCGCCCTACCCACCTCCTTGCTTCAAARTCGGCGTTTGGAATTTCTTTCGTCGTTGTCCCATTYGAGACCTTGAGTGATATTAGCTTCATCCACTCAAACACTTTGGAAATGCGCCATGTTTTCACACCAGCCTCTGGGGCCTCACCCACCGAATTCCTTTGTATACAAATAAGGTGTTTTGCCGGGGCCCTGCCAACATAGAGTCATAAGACCCGAGAATAGAGCAATTTTTACTGGACAGTGGATGCAGGAGGAAAACTGTGACTAAAAAATTTCAAGGGAAGGCCAAGTGCTGGTCGCTCTGGGGGCTTTATATAGGGCAACTCACCGGGATCAAAGATGATCAAATCGAGTTCACATGACACCAGCTGATGGCGGTTTCAAGCTGCTCGATATGTGCCTAAACTTATCTTCACTGATATATTGAACTGACACAAGCGGCAACACAGTCCAGCTCGTCGACCAACACTCGTGACTACATAGAGCTCGTCCCACTCCGTGAGTTAGCTGCGCTGGTCGGATCTTTTTTATTCGGCTTGGCTCGTCGTGGCACCGCCAGATAAGCCGCCCTTGAGGAATATTGTTAGTTTTAACTGCTCAAAAACGGGAAAACGCGCCATCTTACACCCTTCCGGGCATCGCAAAGGGGTTTCCACCCGTATGAAAAGAAGCCCTCCCCACGGCTTTAATAACATCCAAAACCGTTGGTCCCCTGGTTTTCCTTCGACCAACGTTGAGTAATGAAAGCTACAAAACTACTGACTGAGACACAGACTGTGGATACCTAGATACGATGAGGATCCTTTGCACCCAAGAATAGAACAATTCTTACTCGTTGGCCATGGGTTTCGTACCACTGGCAGAACCAAACAAGGGAAGGCCAAGAGATACTTGCGACAGCAAGGCAAGCTGGATGAGGGCGATTATGGCGAGTTTGTTCATGTTGGGAATGGGACTCAAGCGACCAGCACTTGAGGAGTGGTGGTCACTCTGAGGTTTTTATATGGGCACCCGAGTCCCATCACTGGGATCAAAGATGATCAAGATGAGGTCACACGAGACCGTTTTACCTTACCAGCCGATGGCGGCTTCAAGAGGCTTCAAGCTGCTCAATATGCACCTAAAATCATGTTCATTGACATATTGAATTGATGCAATCGGCCATACATATAGGTTTCTTCAATCCAGCTCGTCGACCAATGCCTATGATTTGCAAATCAGCTTTTTCGAATGCCGATCAGCGAACATGATTTCTGTCGTCAGGTAAACAAAGACCTACAAAGACCAATGATACCCTCGTAGAATTCAAATTAATTTCCGTATACATACGAAATAAAACATCAAAAGTGTGCGACAAACGGACAAAAGATGGAGTTGTATAACTGCGAGCCAAAGGCCTACGAAATCTGGGAAAAACAGGGTCTAGTAGTGAGAAATAAATGTGTTACATTGATAATGATTCGTTTGCGAGATGCACAGATGGCAGAGAACGCGAAATGAGTGAGCAGAGCAAAGAGTGGAGGCAGAAGATGAAGGGAGACATGTCAGCTGAGGCAGCTGGGATATATGCGAGGTGAAGGAGGCGGCGAGGGCCTCGTTAGAGGTAGCTGGGCTGTGCACAAGGCGTGGGTAGGGGAAGAGGATGATGACTACTCGACTTTGATACCGCCGATGACAGTGAATTCAACGGATCAGAGGAATTGCCAGAGCGGTAGTTGGTATAGGTGGCGGCCGGCCGCGTTTGAATAAATTTGTATAAGCTCAATCTATTGAATTGACGCAAGCGGGAATAATCCAGCTCGTCGACCGACACGATGCGCGGGCCTGATCTGCTTCGTCCGAAGTCGGTGGTTCTTTTTGACTGGGCGCGTCCGCATTTGCTTCGTTGTTTCCACCCATCTCTTGAGGAATCTTGCTGCTCAAACACAATTCCGTCATTCTCTGCGGTGTAAAATATTGCTTTATCGTTGGGATGCCTCCCCTTTTCGCTATCAGGCAGGCCGTCTTCAGGTACGTCTTCTGCAGGTAATTATTCCACGTGTCCTCCCTTGCTCTCGTTGCAACTGCTCCATCACTTTGTGTCTTCATCTTTCTGAGGTTCAGAATCTTGCCGTCGGTGAGATGCTGGCAATAAGGTTCGTCGCTGCCATGTATCCCAGGCGTGACGATGCAGCCTTGGCGCGGCCTAGAATGAAATTGCCACCTAGAACAAAAGGCTTATTGCCCAAGGCAGACGGAGCTGATGGGAAACTGCGTCGCAACACGAGCCGTCAAATGACGTCATCGTGCAACAGTGAAGCCGTATCAATCATTTCCAGGATCTGCGCCGGTTGTATTTGAGCCGGTGATATGATAGGGTGCGAGTGAAATGAAGGAGAGCGCGTCGGCATTGCATCTGAAGCGCTAGACCGTGACGTATTTGGCCATAGTGAGTCAGCCAGAGGGGGAGCCTATGGCCAACGTGTTCTTTCGCAAGTTTGGATTCCGGTCATTTAACGCGTCGGGACGCGTGATGGGTATGTCCAACCAGGACCAACTTGCCCGACCTGCCGCCAGCTCCTTCGTGAGGCGATTCCCACAGCCTACTGTCCCATTGAGAACCGGGAACATTTGTAGCCTGTGATAAGAGAAGGCCGAGAAGCGGGCCGCCGTTTTGAAGGATGATGAACGTAATATTTTATCATGGGTTGTCCGACTGGACGAGAGTCAGAAGTCCCGCTAGTTCGGCCGAGCGCGACATGAAAGTTTGGTCGTTTCCGAAGCGATCAGATTATTGTCCTGACGTTTTGAGGCTTTCAAAAGTTGGCATCCTAGTTACTTTCGGCTTGGTTGCAGAAGCAATATTGTGCGCCGGATCGGTGGGAATATCAGAGGTCCCAAGCCTGACCAAATAATGTGTCGCTCGACTATCAGCAGGCCTAGGCATGCTCAGATCGCGGAGCGCCAGCCTTCCTCATCTTCTCGTATGACAACAACCAGGTCGTGACTGTGACAGTAACACAAAGTGAGCATTCCAAAGATATGTTCTGACTCGCTCAATTGCTCTCAGCGTCKCTATATATTATCGCGTTGGCTCAGGCAGGAAGAGGACGACTGGCAGGGGCCTGACGCTGTTCTTTGCCCACACAAATGGGTTTCAGAAGGAGGTGCGTAAATGCGCAGGGCTCGCAAGACTTCACCGCCTGACTCAAGTTAGCGCCCTAGGTTTGGGAGCTGACGATTGAGCTCTTCCTCGCGTCCTCTGCTGACTTCATCGATGAAGTCTTGACGTTGGGGAGGCTGCCCTGATCAACGGCGAAGTGCTGTCGTTCCTTTGTATGTCGTCGCCATCCCTTGTCCCGCCAACTTTGACCTAACACATATATCGCCGCGCATTAGACGATTGAATAGACAATACCAGGGATGTTGTCAACTTCCTCACGTACTTTATCCCAGCATACACCCTCTCGGGCAAAGCTCTTCCAACCCATCTTCCCCGCATACCCTCGGCTGAGCCGCACCAGGTGCGCTGTGCATTCAAATCACCACTCACCGCATCGTCATTGACTATTATACGCACATGCTTACTCAACAGCGCCCTAGCAGCAATACACAACCCAAACCTATTTTCCTTGCTCATCCTCATTGACCCCGTCATCACCAAATCGCTCTGGCCGGACGACCCCCACCCAGGTCTTACACACGCAAGCTTTTGCTGGTTGCTCTCTGTCGCAGAGATGGATGGTCCTCAAGGTGTCTGCATGCAGCTTTTCAACATTTTCTCACTTTTCTCACCTCCCGCAGGTCAGAAGCACTTCCCTCTTCCAAAAAAAACCCTTCTTTTCTGCTCGGGACCTCTCACTCCTCCGAGTCTGCGTCGAATGCGGCCTATATCATTCTTCGTCACAGCCTACAATCAGACTCAAAATACCATCCATCTACAATTCCGTTATATTTGATGCGGAGCGCACCTCGGTAGAGGCATTTGCCAACATGTCCAGGTTGGACTACAGGATCAAGCTGAGGTGGATCATCCCCGGGATCGATAATCCGGAAGAGTACATCGATCTTGATTTTGTCTTCTCGCTAGGCCATTGACTGATCCCGCGCGGGTAACGTGTAGGATGGGACCACCAGGATCGATTGAGCAGCGTATGGCTTCGGCCTGCGAATTCGCCCAATGTCAAGATACCCAACGCGGGTTATTCGGTAAGTCAACCCCACCCTCCAATGTTTTCCCCGCCAGTTGATTGACGACGGGTCTGGTAGATTCCTCTTGAGAAAMCCAAAGAGCTAGGTTGGTCACCGTGATTTCCGCTTCCGTCTTCATCGTAGACTATATGCAATTCAGATTGATACTTACAAGCGACAGGCCTACATGGATAAAATTAGCACGCCTGACTCTGTACGGGGACATAAGCGCGGAACCCACAAGTAGATTTTTGGTACCGTTAGCGTTACATAGTAACCCACGCTGGCCATCATCGATTCCCTGCGAAGCATTCAGTGTTGAAATTCACGACAAGACTACATACACAAAAACCCGTACAAGATGTATGAAACACCGTGCATGCGCTGATGACGACCATGAAAATAACGTATATAACGGCTAAGCGGTCCGTTGAGTTAACAAGAAAAGAAAGGGCGTAGACAGAACGCCAAACTTGAGAAGAGCAGAGGTCCTGAATGGGTTCGAAAAGGCCAAGGGGTAGAGACGAGAGGGGACAGCGATTCGATTTGATAAGTCGAGTACTTGACATGGGACCGCCATCTAGGAGCTTGATATATGAAAGCTGTCGAAATCAATGAAATCAAACGTAAGAGGTGTCAGGACTTACTCGTGTTGCGGGATCTTCAAGGAAGAGGTTGACCCTTTTGGAGGCTATCCCCCATTGACGCCCCTTGGTACTCTCATCAGTATTGCTGCATACGCCATTAGTCACAGATGAAAGCCAGGACAGCAACAAAACTGATGCGACATTTCGATAATCCTCTTCAGTTTGCATGGTCTGGCTAGCCTTACTATTAAGAGTATCGAAAGTGATGGCAGGGACGGTCTGTAGGGTGGCCCTCGGGCTGTCGCAAGGCCTAAATGAAGATCCGCGCGCCCTGATCTACCTATGAATATATGACAACTCGATTCATAATCCAAGACGTCATCTGCATCACCACTGACCAACTTTATCACACATCACAAGTTTCACAAGGCACTTGCCATTAACACAGAATTTGGACAATCATCTAATTATTTAGAGGCCCTTTAATATTGAATCTCGCCCACCGCTTCCTTATGTGTGGGTGGCAATATGTCTCCACCGGCTGAGGTGGTGACTCTTTTGCTAGACGTCGGAATCCCTGAATGGACCTCCACATTGTAGTAAATATACCATTACGAGGTGGCACCCTTAAGTTAGGCCGAAAGGGGTCCCTGTATTCTTTTGAAGTTGCTTCAGATGACTGAGCTAGAGGATGATGGATCCAAAAGTAATGTGTGGAACGTACGCAATACTCTTACTAGTCCTTTGAGCTGGGGTAGGCCTACAGTAAGTGCATATGGCAGAAGCTCATCGTCTATCACATTCACAGCACGATTTGGGTCGATTACATGGCATAGTATGATCTGGACCCCACGACACGGGTGTAGCTACGATGTAACAATTCTAGTGTCAATTGACCTATTCGCAGAGACATAGCACTGAAACCACTCACTTCATACCGTATACCATATTGTGCATGTTTCCAATAATGACCGTGAGGCCTTCTCCACTTCGTTATAAATTCGTCCACAATCCTCCTAGAACGGTCACAGAGAAAGACACTGAAGTATTATAGTCAGATAATATATCTAAAGGCTAAAATAAAACTTTCAATAGAAAATTATCAGTAAAGCCTGAGTAACTGGTTCGAGGTCTGCATGTACACATCTTTGGGGGTTGGAGAGGTGAATCTGAGGTAGGAGGAAACCGACGGTGACGATGTGACACGTGGTCACGTTCAACTACAACTCGTGTTAGACATAAATCAAGGCTGCCGCGCACGACCACGAAAAATATTTATGTTTTCGTCAGATTCGTTGCCCACCTAAGATCCAGGATACTGCAGCGTGCAAAATCAACTTGAGGCGTAGACTATAGGCGATTCAGATCAACTCTTACAAGTGACAGACCTACATGGATTAAAATTAGGACGCCTGAGTGCGGTGCGGAACCCACGAGTAGATTTGATACAGATAACGTCATGTAGTAACCCACTCTGGCAGTCATCGATTCGCTGCGAAGCATTCAGTGTTGAAATTATGACAAGACCGCATACATACAAAACTCGTACAAGACGTATGAAAAAGCCGTGATACATTGATGACGACCATAAGAATAATGTATATACCGGCTAAGAGGTCCGTTGGGTTAACGAGAAAAGAAACGGCGTAGACAGAACGCCAACCTTAGGAAAAGTAGAGGTCCTGAATGAATTCAAAAAGTTGAAGGGGTGGAGACGGGAGCGGACAGAGATTCGATTTGGTAAGTCGGGTACTTGACATGGGACCACCATCTAGTAGGAGCTTAAAGCTTAAAGAATGAAAGCTGTCGAAATCAAACGTAAGAGTTGTCAAAACTTACTCGAGTTGCGGGATCTTCGAGGAACAGGTTGACCCTTTTGGAGGCCGTTCGCCCCCCATTGATGTCCCTTGACACTCTTATCGGTATTGCAGCTTGCTGCATCTGGACGGACACCATGCGTCCTTTCTGACTTAGCAGACACGTGTGGTGTGCTCGGGATGTTCACAGTTGGGTCTGATGAGAGGATATTGCAAACGCGTTGTCGAATGTTCGTCGGTCTGAAAATCGTGACGGATAGTACACGGATGAAAGCCGGGACTTACTGTGTATTCAAGAGTGTTGAAAGTGATGGTGGGGACGGTGGCCAGCAAACGGTCAAGGTGGTGTTGACCGTCGATGTTATCGAGGCCCGGGAAGAGAAGAGATAGTGGAGAAGAGAGGGGGCGCAAGTCCGACGACGCGATCGCAGATATACTCTCCTCGTGCTGGATGAGTTCACCCAATTCGAGGTGCTCCTCCCACGCGTATAGCCCAGGCCAGGCGCTGTCGCAAGGCCTAAATGAAGATCCGCGGGCAATCCTTCCTACCCGAAATGCAATGCCCCAATTCTTTCCATGCGTGTACGCGATCTCCATCCGCCGAGCACAACAGTGACTCTTGGCCGTCTTCAGGTACGTCTTCTGCAGGTAACGTCCTCCCTTGTTCTCATTGCAACTGCTCCATCGCTTTGTGTCTCCACCTTTCTGAGCTTCAAGGTGGTAATAAGGTCTGTCGCTTCCATGTCTCCCAAGCATGATGCATGACGATACAGGCTTGCAATCGAGAGACGGCGTAGAATGAAATTGCCACCTAGGACAAAATACTTCTTGCCAAAGGCAGACGGAGCGGATAGCGAAGCGCATCGTAACGCGAGTCGTCAAATAACGTCGTCGGGCAACAGGGAAGCCTTATGAATCATTTCCAGGATCTGCGCCAGTCGTATTTGGTCCGAGTCCGGACGCGTGATGAGTATATCCAACTCGTCCAACCTGCCGCTAGCTCCTTCATGACGCAATTCCCACAGTTTACTGTCTCATTGAGAACCAAGACTATTATTCGTAGCCTGTGGACGGGCGGATGTGTTTCGAAGGATGATGTTGCATAACTGGACCTAACTGGACGAGAGTCGGAAGTCCGGCATCACAATTATCTGCCATTAGCAAGTATTATATATATATAWAAATTAAACTATTCAATTATTCATCTCAACAACGAATGATCATCTAACTATTTTGAATGGAAATTTAGACGCCCTTGATGTTGTTGCATCCCAGCGAACAACGGCTACTGCTTATTGCTTATGGGCGAACAGCCAATGGCGATATTGCCGAGTAAACTCTCGATACAGATTCCAATGAGACCAAGAAGTGGCGTGCGCAGAATCGGAAGGCATACACATTCTTGCAGCACTGGACGGGGCCAGTGGAGGTCGGTCCAGGATCGGCGGCGGCGAACAGATCCATCTTTCTGGTGAAACGCAAATTCAGACAATAATCGCCATTAGCAGGTACGAAATATTTCAAACTACTCCGAGCAACAAATGGTCATTAACTCAGTCGAAAATGGGATCATTGTAACAGTTCAAGCCAACAAGAGAGTCTAAGAAACTGTTAGCGTCTGGCAATTCAAGCAAATTCGAAAATGAAAAGTTCTCACTCGAGTCGACCTTGTCGCAGCAGGCCGTCTGGCCGTCGCTGAAAGAAAAGTCAGCCAACCTTGTGGGAGCCAAAATCAAATAACTGCTTACCAGCCACTACCGCCAACAAGGGAAGAGCAGCCAGTGAAAACATTGCTGAGGATATTTCCAGTTGTAACGCCGCCAAGGAGGCCCGTAATGGCGCCAAACTCTGGAGAACCAGCGTCATACTTCTTGCCGTTGCAGCACTGGATGGGACCAGTGGAGCAAGTGGATGAAGGCATGTTAGGGGTGGGTGCTGCGGCGGCGAAGAGCGCGAAGGCAGCGGTAGCAAGGATGGCGAGTTTGGAGTACATTTCGATGGTTAAAAGAGTGACTGATAAAGAGCGTGGGGTTGGTTTGCCAATGTGCAGATTCAGGAGGGGACTTCGATGAGGACAAATCAATCCCAGGAATGTCTTTTATACCTTTTGCTCCACATGATGCCTTCAACAAAGGCCTTCAACCCTGTGTGACTTGGCCCCATCCGTCATTTATTTGATGGCAGCTGAAACGTTTGATGGCCGTGTGCCGGCTCGGCATCGACTGAGTTTGGATGCGGTAATACAACAGGACCCGGGATAATGGGAGGCGAGCCTGGTTCAGATTCCGGACAAATTTTGGTCCAAAATTGCCTGAAACCTGGATCAGGT
>JNHV02000293.1:0-22073 GCA_001691785.3 Amanita brunnescens Koide BX004
GCTCGGAGGGGCAAGGGCTCGGCTTCAACGTATGTCTTGTGGTTGACACCTTACTAGTGCAACATGAGTGCAACTGAAGGTGACCTTAACATAAACACTAGGCACATTCCAAAAATGAACCCAGTTAGAAGAACCTTTGTACATGGTAAGTGAATGCCCTATGTATTCTTTGAAGTACTATTTGATCATAATGTAATATCACTCCTGACTAACTGTACAGAAAGGCATATTTCTGCTGTTAGTACACCCCTTCATAGCTTCAATGATATCCTGCTCCCTCCTGATGCTTACCATGAAAAGGTGAACATGTGACAACTGCCTTCTATGAATAATGTTGATAACTTTAACATCAAACATGTAATAATATTCACCACATTCATAGAGCATCAATGATTGTTGAAGCCTTGTAAAAGGTTCAAAAGCAGATTAAGCAGTTCATCTTCTGTTGGACTGTATAACTTGTTGTGTTTCTCATACAGACTGCATGAGAAAATTTACTAATTCTTGCTGTAAAGCCTAAAACCTAAAACTAAAGATGAAAGAAGGCTTCTGAAGTCTGCTTTGCTTTGTCATTGATGTCAAAATAAAAAAGGGCAAAGCCAGCTTCAGTCTTTGCAAAGGCCTTGATATTCTCAATGATGGTCACAGTGGAACTAGTAACAGTGGGTGGAAAGAGATAGATTGTAAGATCAAAGGAATCCTCGAAGAGGTTCTTGAGCTCAAACTCAGTGAGTAATTTGAGAAAATCGCAGTTAGTATCACCATGGCCCAAGCCATTGTAGTGCACAGTCCTCCAAGCCATTCTCAACTTTTGTCTTGTAGAATATTCTACTTTCCTTACAATATTAAGGGCTCCATCTCCGAACTCATTGGAAAAAGCCACGGCGTGTCTTTCGCAACCTTATTTTTGGCGATGGCTTTACTAGTGGTGCTTTAGAAACGAAATGAACACCGGCATGCGGTTCAAAACGGCGCTCGAATATCCAAACAATTCTTGTCAACGGTACAAAATATTGTCATACAGGCAACGAAAATATCAAATCATAACACTGGAAGCCGGTGGTAACATCAGCATTCTGCTTCTATAAGCTGTGAGCCCGGGACGAAAACATACCATCATCGTCGTTAAGCATCGCCAATGCCGTACTCGAGAAAGGGAACCACTACTTCCCTACAACCGATCGAATCAATCAGCCAAAATTCGCCCCAAGAAAATAGTCCAACTCACCAATCTTAACTTTCTGCGTCGTGGTGTTATCTTTGCTGATGTTGGACCCAATGGTAACATTCTCAGAATCGTTGTTGGTAGTGTTGTTGGACGTGGTGTTTTTAGTCAAATCACCGGCAACATCGTTCATCTCGCCGCCGCTGATCTGGAAGTCTTTCGAGTTTGAGAAGAAAGGCATGTCGTATAGCGTGTGGTGTTTGGTGTAGAGTGGGGTTGGTAAGGCTGGCAGGAGAGCGTGCGCCTTTTATCCATGAAGGATGCTTCGCTATCTGATTGTACGCATATGGAAAACAGAAACGATTCTTTGGCGGGTGATATTCATATAAACAAGGTTACGTCGCGTATGTAGCGGATAGTAATACGCGTGAATCGAAGTGGGCGATTGCAAGCTTAAGACGCATACAATTGGCGATTATGATTGACTGTGCAGAGAAGAGCGACGGGCTTGATATGCAGATAAGATTTTGGCCCCAGAATAAGTCAAGCGTCTATCTGATAGTACATTGTGAGAATTCGATGGAAGGTGCAAGACACATACGATTGGCAACTATGATTAATGGCGTGCAGAGATGGGAACGATTGTTTAGCGTTTGATACTGGGATAAGGACTTCGCCCTAGAATACTGTCCCGCGTATCTGATACTATCGTGAGTGACCACGACCGCCATAGTCGAGTGATAGTGTTGACACGTCAGGCAATGCGCAGGTGATTATGGGGCTGCAAACGTTCCTGCGGAGCGGAAAATTGATCGCAAGTGACGGACAGTCGGAATGGTTGTCGATTGAGCTTCCTTTTGAATGGAATGTGCTTTGTTACCTGGACCGCGTGGCTGATATTGCATTTGGTATTGTCGAAAGAAGAGCCTGCGGATATTAACGGCCAAGAAGTCTAGCCCGATGTAGGCACAAAGGTCGTTGAATAGAGAAGATGGCACTGCCAACTGTTTCATCAAAAAGCTTGTTTGACGGCGGAGAGACAGAAGAGCCCGCGAAGGAAAGTGATACGATGGCCGCCTCCAAATTTAGATGTGCAAAAAGGATGCGAGTGTAAATGTGCTGAGCGGCGATTACATTATTAAAGCTAGGTTTTGCGAATATACATGCTCTACAACCGTCCCTTTGACCCTCTGACGTTCAAGGATCAGGAAAGAGATACCTCAGACACTGTTGCGTTACTCACTTGTAGTTGAATCTCTTTTTGGTGTGCGAAAACTCCCCAAGCTTATGACCAACCATGTCTTGCGTGACGAGCACGGGTGCATAGTCCTTCCCATTGTGTACCAAGAAACGGATGCTATCCCGACATTTCATCAATCTGTGCTGAGTAAAGGGTGCACTACGCGCTTACCCTACAAAGTTGGGCAGAATAGTGCACGATCGGGCTTGTGTTTTGATTGGCACATGATTCGTTAATGCCTCTCGGAGATTAGGGAATGTGACAAAGTACGGGCCTGTGTTTATGAGTTTGTGAGCACGAGTGAAACAAAAAATGGAGGACTGCACCTTTCCAGGCTGAGCGCCCAGACTTTTGCAGCAGGAGTGTGGGACGCATCGTGAGGGCGTGACCGTGACAAACGGGTGACTCGTAATCAATGACAAATACCGCCGTAAACGGAAAACCTAAGTGGGCCCTGGACAACTGCAGCGCGGCCGCTTCGACACGGAAGAACACTGAGATTGAATAAAGCCGAAGAAACTCCGAAGGCAAAAGATCCGCAGTCTGAAACTCCATTCGAATTGGTGACATTAACGTGCCTGCTAAGCAGATCGGTACCACTCCCGGAATACACGATGGTGATAGAAGTCTTCAGCGCCACAACTCCTTTCCTTTCTTCCTTCTCCCACTCCTCCGCCCGTGTTCTGACCCCTCGCTAGGCCACAGCACCCCTCGTTTTTCTATAGCAATTCGTAGCGCAGCTGATGCCGACATGTCCTCGCCGCCGGTTCCACTCGGGGATATTATTGATGCCGCAGCGCAGTCGACGAGCACATCGGCTTCTCCGCACTCGTCAACTACCCGACAGACTACCATTGCGACCTCCAGTACAACCACGTCCGCCCCGCCTGCCAACACTTCCCCTTTCTTCCCTGATCCAAACACACTCCACCCGCCCCCAGACCCTCAGGCAGCAAACCGGGAACTGGCCAGGGTGATTAGCATCCATCTCCTTATTGTATGCAGCATACTCATTGCATACCAAGAATATAGTCGGATACCTCATTCTCGCAATCGTACTCCTGGTCATACTTTCCCTCCTGTTCCACCGGTACGTCTAGCTCGGTCCCCTTTTTTACTCGAGGTAGCACTCAACCGTCTTTCCCACCCGCCAGCTTCCGCCGCCTCCGACGAACCAACCAACCCCTCATCCGCTTCTTCCATGTCACGCGGTCTCGGCCCCCTCGACTTAGCTCAGCTGGCGCCGTCTACGCGCCGTCCCAAAGTAGTTCACTAACTCTTCCAACACCTACATACCCCCGACCCCGAGTAGCACGACCGTATTACGACCTGGATGACGACACAGTGTACCAAAATCCTTCCGTTTTCGATGACGTGCGGTACCCCATCACGGCTTCCGAGCATCTCTCCCGTGACTTGCGTCACATTCCGTTATCGTATTACCCGTATGGGCAGTATTATTCGGGAGCGCGGAGAACGAGGGCAGCTGGTGTCGATGAACAGGGGCGGAGGCTGGATAGCGGACGGGACCCAGACCAGTGTTCGGTCGACAATAAGGATGTGTTGCCCGCGTATGAGAGGCATGGAGGGCCGCCGAAGTATCTTGATCTGGACATGGACGATGCAATGGTAATTGATCAGTTGAGAGGTGCGGATGAGGCCGAGGGTAGGGACAGGGTTGCTCCGCCGCCAGTCGATGGACTTGAACCATAGACAGTATGATACGCGGTGTACTTTGGACATTTGGGTTAATTGCAGTCCTAATATATAATTTGGTAGCAAAAGTCTGATCCTGAAATCATAATCTTCATCAGAAGAATGATCTTGAGATTGACGACCGTTTGTTCGGTTCCTCCGCTTCTCTAATACTAATAACCTGAAATACTGATGTCATTCACAGTCCAGCAACTAGTACATCAGCAAATGCGACGAACTCTCTGACAGGGGTAGTAAGTACGTTGAACAACGAGCACACGCCGAATAAAAACAATACGTTGCACAACAGGAACGCGCCGAACAACGGGAACTCGCCGAACAGCGGGAACTCGCCGAACAACAGGAACTCGCCGAATAACCGTGACGGGAACAGGTTGAACTTGAGCAGCGGGAATAGGTTGAACAACTTGAACGGGTACAGGTTGAGCAACGGGGAAGCATCTTCCGGCGCAACGGCAAGTGCTACAGTGGGTCTTGTTGCTACTACCTTTCCCTAGAATCCATCGAATCAATTAACCAAATTCGCACTACAAAGCAGTCCAAGTCTAACTCACCATTCTTAGCATCCTGTGTCTTGGTGTTTCCTTTGGTACGCTTGTTTCCACTACCTTTCCCTTCTAGTAACGGTCGGATCGATCAGTTTAATTCACAGCTCAAGAACTCACCATTCTTAGTACCCTGTGTCTTGGTCCTCCCTTTGCTAACGCCGGTCTTGTCGTTCCCTATAATTGGTCGAGTTAATCAACCACATTCGCACCTCAAAGGCTCAAGAGCAGTCTAACTCACCATTCTTAGCATCTTGCGTCTTGGTGTTCCCTTTGCTAACGCTAGTCTTGTTGCCACTATTCTTGGTGTTCCCTCTTCTAACACGGGTCTTGTTGCCACTGCCTTTCCCTACAGTCGATCAAATCAATCAACCACATTCGCACCGCAAAGCAGTCTAACTCACTATTCTTAGCACCAACATTAATACCGTTGTTCATGACGTTTTTAGTTATGTTGCCATGGACATCGTTCATCTCGCCCCCATGAATGCCAAAATGGTTCGCGTTTGAAAAGAAAGGCATGTCAAATAGAGCGTGATGTTCGGTAGAGTAGGTAATGAGGTGGCAGGAGAATATAGGCTTTTTATCCATTTAAAACGCTCCGTTATCTGACTGTGCGCACGCAGCAAGGATTCTCCGCAGTCCAATATTCATATAAGGTTTGGACTTAGAATACGCAGGCGTGCGCCTGTTTGATAGTAAAATGTGTGAATTCGAAGTTACAGGCTTAGGACACCTATGATAACTGGGTTCACAGAAAAGCAATGACGCCGTCGTCAGTAGGTCGATAAAATTACTGTAGCGACCTGGCCGCCTCAGGCCGAACCCTACGTTGCGCCATAGCTCCTAGCTCTCTTGTCTGCGCCGTCAATGGAGACACTACCTCATCGTTGGCTCCATGAGCCCACCATGGCCCGACAGCGCTATACGACCTGCTAGCCAGCAAGTCCCATCCTTCAATCCTGGGGGTAAAATGGGGGAGGAGCGGCAGAGCTGCGCCGTCTTTAGTAAGATCAACAAGGGCACTAAGCCCATGGCGGCCCTCACGCCATCAAGCCTCCTGTCTGCCCCTCCAACGCAGACACCATGCCCTCGTCGTTTAGTCAATGAGCCCATCTTCAAGCCGCCAACAGAACAACGTGTCGGTAACGTTGTTATGAAGAAACAAGCGTTATTAAACACTTACCACAAGACCTGGTAGCAGAAGTGTTACCTGCTCCCCCGTCCGCTTCCCAGGCGCAGGCCAAAACCCCTCATCAGCCTCCAGACGACCTGCCGCCCATTGAGGCGATGTCCACATGACATAGCCTATATATCGTCAATAACAAATGCCAAACGAGTGACAATCGCTAACCGGGAGACAAAAGCAATCTGAAGTCCTCAAGACTACGTCAAGGGATGGAGGACGCGGCGTATGACCGGGAGCGTTTAAGCAAATGCTTGCGATGCGTTCCCTTCCCGGTCTCGCGGAGCCATGTTGACAAAAGTGATAGAAAGGGAAGCTGGACAGTGCGGTACAGACGTTGTCAGCAAAAGGACAAAGAGCACCACCTTATGCGACAGTAGCCCCCCGCGCTACCCGCGATCTCGCTTGCTTGCCATATACGAGCCGAAGTCCTCTGTCAACTGTCTAACGAGCCCAGGCTATCGAACGAGACGGGCACTGGACAGCCTGATCAAGACGTTGTCAACAGAGAGATATGACGAGTGCGACGCGGCGCTCACCTGATACGATGGCGGGCCCCTTGCTGTCAATGACAAAACTCACCCCCGGGCCGCTCCAACTTGAGCGCTGCCGATGACAATTATTGCAATGAAGTTTGATGATGTGTGTATCGGAGGATGAATAATAATGGATGGTAGCGCAAGAAGCAAAGTGGAGGGCTATGAGACGTCTTTGTCCGTGTCTTGAAGAGATTCAATTCGCTGGCGCTTCGGAGGATGCGGATCGTCGTCTGAGCTGGTTGTATGCATGCGTGTGCGTGACGTTACAAGTGCGCCGCATCACACTAGCAGCAACAGCATCTTGTCATAGTAGGTCATAAAGCGTACAGAACGAACGTTGAACAATGCTCTTATCGCAGGATGGGATGGGCGTTCTTTCCTTCTGGCAGCCTGAATGAATGATTTGACTCGGAGGCCTGCGGAAGGGGTCAGTCAAGGTAAATACAGAAAGGGATGAATGAACCTTCGTAAGTGGGATGTTGGCAGTGATCCACCAGTCTTTCACTCTGTCTTTTTCATACTGATACATTTGTTGGCTCGATTATAATATTGGTCAGGTTACGATGAATTGGAGGAGACGGGAACAGAAGATGGGGGTTGGACTTTGTAGCCTGCCCGGTCAGCGAAGGGACGCCGACGGAGCACCTTTATAAGCGAGCGCCCGTCCGTCACTGGCCTGAGAGTCCGTAGTTTCAAGAAAGAGCTAGAATAGAAGGAAGGTCCACATTGCTGAATGAAGAAGTTATCCAAATATGTAAGACTGGACCTGCCAAGACCTGGTTCCTGGGGGTCAGTGCGGCCTGTCCTGAGTGCTCCCAATCCTTTGACCAGACGCACCATTCGATTTCGCTCGTATCCGTACCATACAGTACACTCGCATCGCGCGCATTTAGGCCAAGTCTCATCGTTTCTAACCAACTGTTACCTATCTCACGGTCATCTGACGCACCATTATCTCTTTGATCTTGACTTGCCCGGCGCACGTTGCCCTACACACCTTCTACGCTCCGCGTACTAGTAGATCATCACCATTTCTGCTGCCAATCTGACTCTGAGATCTCATAATCCAGAGTCCGAGACACGCTGTGCCCTCTGTCGAGCCCAGTATACAAATCTTGCTTTTGCTTTTTTCCATTATCTCTGGTGAGCATTTCCATTTCACCACCACCCCCAATCAAACAATCTCAGGCTGATCTTGATCCTAGCACAGCATCAGTCATGACAGCTACAACTGGTGCACCTTCTTCAAGTTTGTGTAGGCTAATTTATGTGACTTAGCCACATTGCTAACCCTTGACTGACACATATTAGATGCAGATGAGACACATGTTCAAATGCTCAGGGAACACTATCTATGCCCACACTTTCGCATCCTCATCATTGGGAGGGCTAATGCAGGCAAGACAACCATCCTCAAGAAGGTTTGTGGTGTAGCAAAAGAGATAAAGCCTATCATATATGGCAAGGATGGTAAGAAGTGATCTGAGTTTTGTGCTTCCTTTGATTGTTGAGTCTCTTGCAGGTAATCAGCTTGAACACTCTGTAAATCATTTGATACCATCACTTGAGGTGAGTCAGATAACAATGTGTGAATGTACCTATTCACATGCAGTGAGAACAGAGAGGCCTGCATAATATCGAGCATCAAATTACATACCCTAGAAGTAACTTTATCTTCCATGACTCTCAGGGTTTTGAATCTGGGTCCACTGAGGAATTGGAGATTGCTTGGAAGTTCATTGAAAAGAAGTCTGCAGAAACTGAGCTGAAAAACCAGCTGCATGCAATTTGGTATCTTCAAGCTGCCCTATCCTTTTACAGTGTACTACTGGTTGACCTGGCTTCCTCTAGGTACTGCATACCCATGGACAGCCCTCGTCCCATTCTACCTGCAGAACTTGAATTCTTCAATAAAGGGACAGGCAGAGGTAAGTCCTAATGAATTCATATCTCATCTTGTAACCTGTTGGCTTTGGAGAGATTGTTTACCATTATCTCCTTCTCATTGCCAACTTTAAAAATCTACTGGCACTGACTAGTAAATATTTCCTTCACAGTTCCTTTGGTGGTTATATTCACTAAATTTGATGGTCAAATAGCCACTCAATTTGTCAACTTGACTGATGCAAAGGGTGAAGATAAGTGGGAGAAAGCCAGGGAAATTGCTGAAAGCACTTTTCAGAAAGTTTATCTTCCTAAAGTTTTGGATGCCAAATATCCTCCCAAGGCATATGTGCGATTGGAAGGTGAGAATGATGAGGATTTCTTCCTGAAAAATGGGAGTAATGTTATTCCATAGACATGGATTTACCAGAGAAAAATTGTGCTGAATTGACTCAGAAAACTGCTGATACAATAGATGATGACAGCATACATCAGCTGTTTGTTTCAACACAGATGAATAATCTTGACCTTTGTGTTAAATCTGCACTTCGGTGAGGATGACATTCAAAATGTCACTTACTAACATTAAGTTGGAATTGTTCAGACAAGTTCTGAAATATAAAGATTGGACATGGGATGATGTCATGATCATAGTTTTCTCAAAATTTCCACATTTTTGGGTATGCATTTTGTCAAACTGCACATCAGCATAGAAAAATCCAAATGGTGATAGGTGGACAGGGAGGTAGGTGATCTTCATGATCTTCATATAGAATGATAAATACTTGCAAATGTTCATCAGGAAGTAAGTGACACTCCAATGCCTTCACATGAAAACAAGCTTAGTCATGCTTCAGATGGCCAGTGAACAACTGAGTGAAACACAGGTTAGTCACTGTCACCATATTCTTGGTGGCAGCATCTGATGATATTGATATCAGTGGGTAAGTGACATTGAACTAGCATGAATCTGATCAGTATATTGACTCATGAAAACAGTTTGTGAGTAATGCATCCTTTGTTATCAGCAGTCTTGTCTCATAATCTACAGGAAGTGAGTGACATGACCCAATTTTGATTTTTGGTAAATGATCCCATGGTGCATTCTATGACCAATTGAATAGCAAGTGAGTTGATCTGTCATTGTAAGCAGACTTGTGAATCCAGTCTCTCATGGACAGGGAGTGAGTGATACAACACTGCTTCACACTGCATCTGACCTGCTTAAAGAAAGTAGAGTAACATTGATGTTTGTGCAGCTTATCAGACATAACTCAATGTACAACAGAAAGTTGGTAACATATTATGATCTGAAAGAGAGTATCAACAAATTTCATTGGATCAATAACAGAAAGTAAGTAACATTTCCTTTCTGTCTGCTTATAAACATTACATTATGTCCCAAAACAACAGACAGTAAATATTTCGCCTTTTCAAACCCTCTTCTCAAGTTATTGTCAAACAAACAGGATGTATGTGATCCTTTTGTGACATGCAAGTTCATCATATGAAATACTGTGGCAAAAGAGAGTCTGTGGCATTGATTTTGGTTTTCCCAACTCCTCATGATACTAACTCCATTCTAAAAGGAAGTAAGTGATGCTGGCCTCTCTGCTACAGGACCATTTAGACACACTTTTCTGTTCTACAGATTGTGAGTGATATTGCAAGTATTGTGAAAGGCAGTCTCATCACATCTTTTCCTATGACCAACAGGAAGTAAGTAACATTGCACAAAGACAGTCTCATCACATCATTTCCTATGACCATTGAACAGTTTGTGAGTGACATTGCACATTTTGTAAAAGGCAGACTCATCACATCTTTTCCTATGATCAATAGGAAGTGAGTGACATTGCACATTTTGTGAAAGGCAGCCTCATTATTTCTTTTCCCATGACCAACAGCAAGTGAGTGACATTACATGTTTTGTGAAAGGCAGTCTCATCACATCTTTTACTATGGCCAACAGTTTGTGAGTGACATTACACATTTTGTGAAAGGTCTCATCCTATGACCAACAGTTTGTGAGTGACATTGCATGTTTTGTGAAAGACAGTCTCATCACATCTTTTCCTATAACCAATAGCAAGTGAGTGGCATGCACATTTTGTGAAAGACAGTCTCATCACATCTTTTCCTGACCAACAGCAAGTGAGTAACATTGGACATTTTGTGAAAGACAGTCTCATCACATCTTTTCCTATAACCAACAGAGAGTGAGTGACATTACATGTTTTGTGAAAGGCAATCTAAATCTCATCACATCTTTTCCTATGACTAACAGCAAGTGAGTGACATTGCACACTATGTGAAAGGCAGTCCATGTCTCATCACATCTTTTCCTATGACCAATAGTTTGTTAGTGACATTGCACATTTTGTCAAAGGCAGTCTCATTACATCTTGTCCTATGACCAACAGCGAGTGAGTGATATTGCACATTTTGTGAAAGGCAAGTCTCATCACATCTTTTCCTATGACCAACAGGAAGTGAGTGACATTGCACATGTTGTGAAAGGCAGTCTAATCACATCTTTCCCTATGACCAACAGGAAGTGAGTGACATTGTATGTTTTGTGAAAGGCAGTTTCATCACATCTTCCTATGACCAACAGGAAGTGAGTGACAAGTTGCACATTTTGGGAAAGGTAGTCTCATCATATCTTTTTCTATGACCAACAGCGAGTGAGTGATATTGCACATTTTGTGAAAGGCAGTTCAAGTCTCATCACATCTTTTACTATGACCAGGAAGTGAGTGACACTCCACATTTTGTCAAAGGCAGGCCAAGTCTCATCACATATTTTCCTATGAACAATAGCAAGTGAATCATATTGCATATTTTGTGAAAGGGAATCTCATCACATCTTTTCCTATGACCAACAGCAAGTGAGTCAGCGAGTGAGTGACATTGCACACTTTGTCAAAGACAGTCTTATTACATGTTTCCCTATGAACCACAGCAAGTGAGCAATGTTACACATTTTGTGAAAGGCAGTCTCATGACATCTTGTCCTATGACCATTAGCAAGTGAGTGACATTACACATTTTGTGAAAGGCAGTCTCAGCACATCTTTTCCTATGACCAACAGGAGGTGAGTGACATTGCACATTTTGTGAGAGGTGGCCTCATCACATCAACAGCAAGCAAGTCAGCAAGTGAGTGATATTCAAGTTGCACATTTTGTGAAAGGCAATCTTATGACATCTTTTCTATGACCAACAGCAAGTGAATCAGCGAGTGAGTGACATTGCACATTTTGTGAAAGGCAGCCTTGTCACTTTTTTCCCTGTGACCCTCAGAAAGTGAGTGATATTACACATTTTGTGAAAGGCAGTCTCATCACATATTTACCTATGACCAACAGCAAGTGAGTGACATTACACATTTTGTGAAAGGCAGCATCACATCATTTCCTATGATCAAGTTTGTGAGTGACATTGCACATATTGTGAAAGGCAGTCTCATCACATTTTTCCCTGTGGACAGTTTGTGAGTGGTATTATATATTTTGTGAAAGGCAGTCTCATCACATTTTCCTATGACCAACAGCAAGTGAGTGACATGGCACATTTTGTGAAAGGCAGTCTCATCTCATATTTCCTGTGACCAACAGCTTGTGAGTACCTTTGACCTGCATCCTCAATTCATGAATGTCTGATATATCATTGGATCCTCTTTATACATATCAGATAGTGAGCATGTTACCATATATTTTCCATGTCTTGCTTTTACATTATTGTCATCATAGATTGTAAGATTTCATTTCAGCTCACCCAATCCCACCTCATGTAATCATTCCTCTCACTTCTATCACTGTCCTTAATTTCCAGGTAAGTTGTGATGCTTCATGAGGTATTCTCTATCTCATACCTAGCTAGTATGAGCTTTTCTCCATGTTTGGAGACAAGCAAAGGAACTTTGCAGTCAAGGTATTTTTGTTCTTGCTTTCTAGGTAGAATACAACTGATGCCATTGCAACAAGCCTACTGATTTCCAGGTCTTAGTTTGTAAATTACCCCCTTTCATTTACTATTTATGCTTAAACTTTCAAGCAATTATTATCATTGCCAAGCTATCCTTTTGGATCAATAAACCATTTCTGCCATCAGTCACAGAAGCCTTGGATCAATACAAGCACAAAGGCTATGCTCAGAAGCTGAAGACTGAAATTACTTATGACTTTATGCACTCTGGTCATCATGATTTTGTCACATTACTCAATAGGCAGGTGACTCACATTGATGGTATGCACTTTGTCTAGTCATGCATCAGTTATGAACAATTTCTGACAGGATAAAATACCATGACACAGTATGATATCCAGGCAGTGATATATTGGTTGCACTGCTCTCATATGTATTCCCTTTGTTGTTCATGCATTCTTCTTAATGAATACATTAATGTGGATTTTATATGTATAACAAGGAACCATCTTTTCCCAAAAGTCAATATATCAATTGAAAGCCTATATGTAGTATCAGCCCTAATACAGCTAAGAAATATTGAGATAGTGCAGCCCTTGTCATGGAGACTTTCCATATTTGGAGTCATGTAACACATTACAACCTAGCTGCAGGTGCAATTCTCTTCCTACACTCTGATGAAATGTCATTGGAAAGCCACGCTTTATGACTTTGGTTGTGGGTGAGGGTATGTAACCTGTGTGAGTTTGGCCAACCTGTGTCACTCCCTAAATACTCTGCCTGTGGTGCTTGAAAGTAGAATGTGTGACACTGGTAACGGGTTGAATTACCGCCGTGAACGGGAAACCTCTGACACAGATGGGCTAAGGGGTGCAAGGTCAGAATCTTTTATCTTTCTTTTCTCGCCAGTCATTAACGTGCCTGCTAGATGCTTACACGATGTGATAGATCAGAGGCAGCCCTAATATATAATTTGGTTACTCCATCATCATCAGAGAACAGAGTTGGACTCCCACGCCCAAATGGCCGGAACGTCGACTGCAGATAGCTCAGGCTCTGCCTCAGCCTCGCCCATGGTCCTCACGCCAGACTCAACGGGCACTGCGAGCTCTGCCTCTGCACCCTCCCCGCACAGCCCAGGTCTGGGTCCCAACCGACGTCAAACAGCTGTATACCCAGGATCAAAATCTAATGCAAAGACCCTTAAACCGTTCAGTCGGAGCGCAGCCAAACGCGAGAGTGTCCTCGCCCTTGGGAGCATTGAGCATCTGCAGCACTACTTTACGAAGACCGGTCTCGTCGCCAACATAGAGTAAGTCCACGTCTTTGCTGTGCCGGCATCACTCGGATTCTGACCGTATGCGCCCTCAGTCCGCTCGATAAACCGCACTATGGCCTCGTCCCGGCCATCGGAGGTGCTACATACCTCCCCGCTATCGCCACCTCAACCTCACCCTCGTCCATCACGTCCTCCCCTCCCACCACCGCCAAATCTCTCTCCCCCGATCCATCCGCCCTCACGCCCCCGATCCTCATCCCAGACAAACCCGCCTTCCCGCCCAACCAGCCCAAGACGTACGAAACAGATCCAGACTCCCTCCTCCCAGGCGTTGTCGACGACCTCAACGCGGTAACACGCGCCTGGAACCTCGACAACGACGATCTGCCGCCACACACCCATCCCCAAGCCGATGTGTCCCCCTCTTCCGTGGCCGATCTACACCGGGCCCTGCCGCAACCTATCGTCACCATCAGCTCCTCATTTACATCCGGCCCCGTGGACGTGCTCGAGCTGCTCAAAACGACGACGCGCGCGATCCGGTCGACGAGGAACTACCTCGTCTCGCTGCCCGATGAATCGGCGCTGTTTTCGCCCGTGTTTACGCGTGCGCATTTTAGGCCGATGGTGCTTGGGCCGGGTGGTGCCATGCCGGGTAAGCAGCCGCGGCACGGTGCTGGCACGGGCAAGGGTGCGCCAGGTGGGCACGAGGTAGTGGGGGTAAGCGGAGGGGGAGGGGGCCACGCCGTGGCTGTTCCTCCGGATAAGGGTGGCGAGAGTGCGGAGGGGAGGGGAGGGAGGGGGCGTCAAAAGAAGGGGGGCGGCGAGCCTGAGGTGTTGGTGAGGAAGGAGGTGTTGGTGAGGAAGTCGGCGTTGGAGGTGTTGGCTGCGCTGAGGGAGGTGGAGGAACGGTATCGGTTGCCGTTGAGCGACGAGGCGTACGATGCGCAGAGTGATGGGGCGGGCGGGGCGCGTGTGATGAGCCCGGATGTGGGGCTGGGTGGCTCGCATGAGCTTGATGCGCGGCATCATGACCATGATGGGGATCTCTCCATCACGTACTCCCTCGTCCAGATTCAAGTTGGGGATCGGGTTGAGGAGGTGCCTGTTTGGGAGAATGAGGAGAGCGATAGCGACGTTGAAGAGGAGAAGAAGCGCGAGTTGTGGGACGAGAGGTTGGTGTTGGGCAGTGGGTGGTTGTATCGCCAGGATGTGCGCATGGAGGATATGGCGAGTGAGAGGGATGTCGTGAAGGGGTATTTGGATGTGGTGGATAAGGTGATTTTTGGCGCACGGGAGGGGGAGGAAAGGGAGGAGGAAAGGGAGGTCAGGAGGATGGAGCGTGGGTGGGAGAGAGAGCGGCGGAGGGTGATGAGGCCGAGAAGTAAAGGACGAAGGGTGAGCACTGGCGATGGCGAGAGACGGAGTTTGGCGCATAATCAGAGGAGGGTGAGTGCCGGTGCTGTGGAGGTGTTGAGGGGGATCACTTTAACAGAGGAGCCGGAGGAGATGGACGCTTGTGCTCCAGAGGGCGAAGAGGACGAAGAGGAACGTGTCGACGACGACGATCTCCCCCTCTGGGCACAGAGGACCAAATTTATGGGTGACGATCTCGGTGAGTGTTTTTGTACCCCAGCTGCGCCATGTGTTGACCCGTATCATCAGGCAGAGCACACGCGCTTTTGACCGCGTTATTGCCCATAAATCTTGCGTCTGTGCTGGGTCCCGCTACTTCAAGAACAGATTTTTTAAGCAGTCTGTCCTCGGGCCAGTTACTGTGCATGGCGTATAACACGTGTGTGCGCAAGAGCAAGAAGCCTTGGGGGTACGTCAGCAAAGACAGCATACACGACATCATTGCGCTTGAGAAGGCTCAAGCGGAGGTCGAGGGCGAAGGGGCTGGAAAGAAAGGATGGACGTTTAGGAGGACGGACAATCTGAGGCTATGGGCTGGGTATATGTTCCATGTCAAATCCGTGTCTGCTTCGGCACTAACGCTCATTTCACAGCGCACTAAAGCTGCGGTACATGCTTCCGATCCAGACGCCCAATCAACAGCTCAACCAAACGTCTCTCATCGGACACATGCAATCTGCTTCCAGTCCCGGCTCAACCAGTCACATGCCCGGATCAGGGACATCGCCACCGAAGGTGCGACCGGTGTCTACAACGGAGCCAGTTATCGAGTTTGACGCTCGAGTCGTGGCGAGGAAAGACGAAGGGTGGGAGGACATGTTGGAAAAGGTGCTACTGCGGTGGGTGCAAAGCGTCGTTGAAGAAAAGAGAAGCATACGATAAGGATTTTCTTATATACCCTTGTTATACCACGTCTATCACATACCTAATGAGCGCTTCCAGCCAATCACGATTTGCCGAATGGATGCCGAACACTCACACGCTCCCGAAAAAAGCCAACACCGTGCTTACACTCGCCACCACCATGACCCCGCCGCCTGCTTCAAGCTATGGTATAGAAGAGAACGCGTCGGTCTTGGAGCGGCTGCAGGGATTCGTCGCTGAGAACAAGCGCGCCATTCTCATTGGCACCGCTGCAGTGCTGTTGGCCGTGGGTGGTGTTGCCGCGTACCAGTACCATGTGGCCTCGTCGTCTGCCGGTGCGGGCGGCTCCAGACGGCGGACGAGGCGAGGTGGGGATGCGGAGAAGGGCGAGGGTGAACCGGGGGGCGATGGAAAGAAGAGGAAGAGCAAGAAGAAGACGGTGAAGGACAAGGACGGCCCGATTCTAGAACCTGTGAAACCTGGTGAGTGCGGGTTTCTTTTCCTTCTTTTTCGCCTTTGTGCGCCGTGCTGAGTTTTGTTTGTTTCGCAGATGAGCGAGAGGTAGTAGAGTCGTTGTCAGAGTCCCAGATTGCTGGGATGTCGACAGAGGTGAGGTTCTTTGTTGCCCGCTTTTCGTCTTGGCTTTTCTGAACGTCTGGGGACAGGAAAGAACGAAAAAGGCTTCAGAGTTTAAAGCCAAAGGCAACGATGCGTATGCAGAGAAGGACTTTGTGAGGGCTGTGGAGCTGTATACGCAGGCGATCAAGGTGTCGCCCAAGGCTGACTCGGTATTTTATTCAAATCGTGCTGCATGTCAGTTTTTTTCTTTCTCTGTCCTTATGCAGGTGGCTAATGAGCGCGATTATAGGTTACATCAACATGTCCCCGCCCAAGCACGAGCTCGTGGTTGAAGACTGTGACGAGGCGCTCAAACTAGACTCGTCGTATGTCAAAGCATTGAACCGGCGCGCGTTGGCGTTGGAAGGCTTGGAGAGGTACGAAGAGTCTCTGCGAGGTATGGTCCATCGCCTTTACCTTTTCTGCTCCTTCTTTTCCTCATGATATGCTGTTTCAGACTTTACGGCTGCAACCATACTAGACAAGTTCCAAAACCAGAGCACGGCGCAGTCCGTAGAACGCGTGTTGAAAAAATTGGCAGGAAAAAAAGCATTAGAGCTTTTGGCCGTGCGTCCTTTGTCGCCCGTTACTTTTTCATGTAGCTGACGGCTTAGCAGACTCGGGCACCCCGGTTACCCTCATTCAACTTTATCCAGGCCTACTTTGCCGCGTTCCGCCCACGTGAGTTTGACGTGTGAAGCACCAATCGTTGAAACTTGACGCGTACCTATTTGCAGGATCGCACCCTATCTTACCCGAAAATCCCTCGCAAGGCGATCAAACACTAAAACTGGCATTGGAAGCCCTCGATGCATCTGACTACCCGCACGCTTTGACTTTTATCAACGAGTCGCTGGAACAGGGTATCTCATGGGCAGCAGGCAAGGCTGAAGCGCTAAACCTCCGTGGTACGTTCAAGTACGTAGTCGCATCCCATTTCTATGAACCATGAGCCTGATCCTCGGCTAGATTCTTGACCGGCGACGTCGACGGAGCCAAGATCGACCTTGTTGACGCCGTCGCACTCCTTCCTGGATTTACGCAGAGCCTCGTCAAGCTGGCAAGCGTATACATGGAACAAGGCGATCCCAAAAACGCATTCCAGTGCTTTGACGATGCCATCGAACACAATCCAAACGACCCGGACGTCTTCTATCACCGAGGGCAAGGTCCGTATATGCGCTTGCATCTATCGTTTCGGTTGCTTAGTACATTGCTCCAGTCCTGTTCATCATGAATGAGTTCGGCGAGGCGGCGGAGAACTACACCCGTTCGATGGAGCTGGATGACGACTTTGTGTTTAGCCACATTCAGCTGGCTGTCGCCCAGTACAAGTCGAACAACTTGGCCAACAGCATGGCAACATTTAGGAAAACATTGAGGGCGTTCCCGCAGAGGAGCGAGCCGCATAACTACTAGTAAGCACGTCTTGTCCTGGGACGTTTAGGCGCTAACGACGGGACGCGCGTAGCGGTGAGCTGTTGTTGGACCAACAACGGTACGAAGATGCGACGGAGAAGTTTGACAAGGCGTTTGAGCTGGAGAGGGGAAAGTGGGTGTTGTCTTTCTCCGTCTCCGCGCGTTCGTTCTCATGGTTTATGGCTAGACCGCTTGCCAACGTTCTTCCGCTCGTGAACAAGGGTCTTACGTTATTCCAATGGAAGCAAGATATTGGAGCCGCCGAGCGGTGCTGCAACGAAGCGCTCCGGATCGACCCCGAGTGTGAGGCGGCGATCGCGACTCTAGCACAGCTGAATCTCCAGCAAGGCAACATCGACAAGGCGGTCGAAATGTTTGAAAAGCAAGTCGAGCTAGCGCGGAACGAACCAGAGCTGACCAATGCTCTAACGTATACATACGTGAGTTAATTTTCATCTCTTGTCGTAATAGTCACTGACGAGTCAATTCAGGCGACAAAAGCGCAGATCGAGTTCAAGAAGAACTACCCTGCGATGGCGGCGCAGCTGGCTCAAGTCGCGAGGGGGCTTTTCTGAGCGTCCATGGCATCCGACTTGTTGATATATTGACCTGACCATCATACAATACATGCGCACATCTGACATAACACACCATTATCGTTATCTGGCTTCAGCTGTCCTCATCCATTCTTATCCTTGCTTTTTCGCACGTATGTTTTTTTGGTAATTAGTATGATTTATTTAGTCCGTGGCAATGCCAGATAAACCCACTGCTCACTATCATTATCAGTGTGTGACTGGGCCTGAGGGGAGAATCTGACATTGTGAAATGCAGTCCATGAACTCTTACCCTTTGAGGAATCTAGCAATTTGTATTGAACATGCAGTCTCAAACAACAGTGACATTGATTTCATACAAATCAGGAAAGTTTGTATCAGGAAGAACCACCATGAAACTTGGAACACTGGAGTACAAGTACATACACAGGAATTTGGAATGAGGCATGAGAAGGAAGGAGAACATAGACATTGACTCGGAATACTGGTACAACAAAAGGAGGCATTTCTTTGTGGAAAGCAATGAGTTCAATGGAAGAAAGTCAGTATGTCATACATTACCTCATCATTGTATGATATGTATACTAACACCATGATTGTGAGAAGAAGGCTTAATCTAAATAATAAGTGCAACACCTACTATCAGATGTGTTTAATCAGATCATACAGGAACACAATCAAATCTCCTGTATCAGAGGGAATAGATTCCTGGGTAATGCAAGTCTTCAGCTTTTCCACATAGCCTTCTTTCTTCAACTGTTCCAAAGCCTCCATGATTGATTGTTCAAATGGCTTGTTTATCCAAAATGACAGCTTTCCCATGATGTGGAGTGCTGCTAGAGATTAGTCTGTGCCATAGGTGAATGGAATCATATATATTACCAGCTAACATTTGGTAAGATGTAGGCTGCTGATTATACTATTATCACTTGTGTACAAGGGATTAAAAGTGACACCTACAGTTGCTGAAAAAACATCCAATTTCTCTCCAAACAAAAAAGAAAGTTCAGACTGTTCATAAGAAAGAATGAATGATCCCATAGTGTGATGGTGTGAAACTTACTTGCTAGTGTTTAGCTTAGTGTGAAGTTCAATACACCCTTTGATGCTATTACTGACCTGCAGTAACAATAATATTGCAGAAAAGATGTCAAGATGTGTGATACAGTAAAATTAATGAGATCTCACCATCTGTCAGCAATGAAAATTCAGGAATATAAAAATGCAAGGACAAGAACAATGTCTCACTTGCTGTTCAATTTGTAAGAAGCTCAATTAAGGGAATGGACAGTCTCACTCACAATCTGTTTTGGGACAATTAGATAAGAACACTGGTAGAGTAAAATGTAACTTTACTGACTCTCTGTAGCTCCTTGTATAAAAAATGCAATGAGACTGGCTTATAAACCATGCCACTCACTTCCTGTTGATCATGAGATCAAACTGCATGGCAAAATAACATGTATGGTCACTTACTTTCTATGAGTCACAAGATGATACATAACCATGTTCCATCAGAAGAATGTGCAACATGACTTACAACCTGTGGTCATGGTGCAAGGTGTGACATTGCCCAGTGGAGAATGTGAAGCAGTACCAACTCACACACTGTTGATCATTATACACAACTGTCAGGCAAAAAGGTGCAAGGCCACTCACAAACTGTTGGAAATGAAATGACAAATGTACTATCACAGCTGTTAGAATGATATCACTTACTGCCTGATGGTCATAAAATAATATGTTTGAGACAGCCTCTTGGAAACATGTGTATATCACCTACACCCTATGTCATGGAATAACACATGATGAGATTTCATTTTGGGAAACATGTTGATATCACATACTCCTGCCTGTTAATCATAACCAAAATATGACAATGTCACCTTTCAGAATAATGTGCAAATTACTCACTCCCTGGTTGTGTGATGGCAAGATAAATGAGCTGGCCTTTCTAAACTGATTTGCTGACAGTTACTCACTCTCTGTTTGGTATGTATATAACAGACTGCTCAGAAAGGAATGTCCAAAAACATCACTTACAAACTGTTGGCCAAGCAACAAGATTTGATGGGGCTATTTAAAACAAAGTACAGGAACACTCACTCCCTGTTGATAGTGGTAATGACACTATGAGAGACTGAGTACATTGCACTCACAGGCTGATGAGAACCATCAGATGAAGAGTGCTCAGCTGCCTTTGTAGCTGCATTACAGGCATTGTCACTCACTTCCTGGGCCTGTTGGTTATGGATATGATGCAGGACATAGGCAGACAGTGAAGAATGTGACTCACCTTCTGTATGATTAAGGAATAATTGGTATGAAACTACCTGGTAGAATTCAACTCACTTGCTGTTTCTGATGGGATGTAATATTAAGATGAGATTCTTTTCTAATATATAAACTTCTCACCATCTGTTGATAATAAGATGTGACTGGCTTGGTAGAGAAAGTGTTGTCACCTACATACTACCCATCATTTGAATATTGTGACATGTTATGGTAGAAAAGGAGATAATGTCACTCACTTTCTTTTACTCATTGGTTGAAGTATTGAATGCAGGGATGAGTAGCATCACTCACTATCTGTTTCTCACAAGATAAGATGAGACTCTTATCCAAAAATGCAAATTTGCTTACATTCTGTTGATGGAATGAGATAGCTGGTAAAACAAATTCAGGTAGAATTCACATTCTTCAATCATGATAATGGATTGGGTGAAATTATCTTGCAGGGATTGCAGTTTCACTTACTGACTGTTTCAATGAGATGTGAATGCCTTGCAAAGGAAACAGGACATTATTTACAATCTGTTACTCAGGAGATGTATGAGAACAATTGGAACAAGTGGATTTCACTCACATTCTAGTATTGATCATGGGATAAAATGAAATTATAAAGTTAGAATAAGAAGTGGGTTGTTACTTACATGCTACAAAATTGAGACTACATGATTACTTAGAGGTAAGGGTTTGTATTGCTCACATACTATGGATAGAATTGAGGGTCAGCACACAGCATACTAACACAAGACTGGCTGTTTCTTCTTACATTCTGTTGGTCATGTGTCACATGTAATGAGATTGCTTGGCAGAAAAGTCAGTGTTGCTCACCATCTGTTGATGATGAGAGATGGGTTTATATTGGATGAAAAAAACAAAGTGTAGTTGAATTCACCCCCTGGAATCAAAAGATAAGCCTACTGGCAAGGAATGTATAATGTTACTCACATCCTATTAATTGTACATTGAAATCAATACTCAACAGTCTGGCGCATGGAAATGTAGATTCACTCACTGCCTATTTGTTATGAAATTATATGGTAAGGCTGCATGGCAGGAGAAGTATCCATTTACTAACAAACTGCAGAGATATGGAAGGAGAGGTGGTCAGGTTGGTGACCCAAAATTATGCACCATCCTCACAAACTGTTGGCCATGGGGTGAGATGTGATGAGACTATGACAAAGCAAAAATGTCTTTCTCACTTCCTATGGATGATAGGATAAGTTACCCAACAGAGATTTTAGCATTGCTCACTCTCTAGGTCATGGAGATACAAATTGGTCTCCAGCAGGAGTGTAACGGCTGCATGTATGTATCATGCCTATCCTTCAACCTGTGTATTCTATTCGCCTACAAGGAGCTGCCTACAGCTCCTGGAGAAGACCTTCCTTTCTTGTACGTAGTGACCAGTAGTCACGCGTGACCT
>JNHV02000294.1:0-22066 GCA_001691785.3 Amanita brunnescens Koide BX004
TGGATCATAGTTCAGAACCAATACGTACGTTTCCGGCGTGGTACGCGTCTACAGTATACTTGGACTGCCAGTCATCGTGGTCTTTCCGTAAGTGATGGAAATCAATATCAAATAGATAGGTTCGTCCAAGCTTGTTATAAAGGCTTGTAGCGNTCGTCTGTTATCAATTCACCAGCATATATACCAATGAATGTACCCTTGTATATTTTTTTCTGATCTGCGAAGACTCCTGATGCGACATAATTTGAGACGCAAATGACAAAATTAGAGGCTTTTGCTTACCCCACCCCTTGTGCTCTGTCTTCTTGATAGCAATCGCACAAGTTCGACCATGCTGGACAACCTGCGAAGTGGATATCAGAGACCATGTCAGCCCCGCCTCTTAAACCGGGCTTACCCGATTACGACAATCATCGTCGCACGCGCACAAATCATTACATTCAAAAATGGGGTATCCAGGCTCCTTCAATCGTCCTTTATTGTCGTATGCGAAGTCCGCATTTTGATTACCAAATGCTTCCTGTTGTCGAAGCGCGCATGCGCATGTTTTCGAACGTGGGTCACACCTGCCGATACAATCACAGCTGATGAGATTCTCCATATCAGGGGGCGGTACACCGTCCCCATGCCACATCTGATTAGAATAGTGGAACTCCCATGGCGGAGTTGGTTCGTCGTCGACAGAATTCTCTACCTGTATAGGTGGAGCATCCGGCTCGTCTAGGGCCGTATTCTCTCGAATGGCCGCAGTGAACACTGTGCGCATGTCAGGTAAAGCACGCGTCCATTCCGACATGTGATTGATGTAATCTTGCAGCGTATGCGGAAGATCTTTTCCCAAATAATATTTTGGCGTGAAGTTCTTGATATTATGACGAAACTCGCGCCAGTTGATGATAGTTAAACCATCAATTTCGACGCCATGCTTACCGACGGAGGTAGATATAGAATTTGGTGTATAAGTGCAGCTAGATGTGGCAGAATCGATACCATTGAAAATGCTTGGGGTGTCCATCATCCTGGGTGATGACAGCTCACAGACCCTTACATTTTCCTGCGCATGGTGACCATCGGAGACGAGAACATCCTCGTCGGCTATTGCAGGCGAAGTTCCCTCTACGCCGATGTCAGCAATGTTGATGCTAGCAATGCCCTGGACGACAGTGTTACTTTCTGGCTCGTCGATGTATTCTAGTTCATCATCACTTTCTGTCACCATATTTTGTGCCATTGCAGTTTCTGAGATTTTTTCACGTATGGCGGCAGGCGGCGGCAAGTCCTGTGGCTTCAGCTGTTCTTCATTACCCGATATGGAAATTATTCCCACACTTACTTCTTGAGGTTCTCCAGCTCCCATCATTTCCATTTTCTGTTGTTCCAGCATAACAAAGTCAAGGTCAATCTGCGCAGACGCGACAGGCAGCTCCAAATCAACTGGAGAACTAATTACTTCCTGGCCTACAAGATCAGGCGAACATCGGTATTCCATCACTTGCGTCTGAGACTCGTTGAGAGGCAAGTTGTGCTTAACGAGAGTGACGCGAGACTTCTCGGGAATAGACATCTGTACCATCTGCAAGAAAAGTTTTGATTTCTCGATGGCCTCTTGACTGGCTTCCGGGTACACTTTCACCGTTGCCTCCGCCTCAGAATGAGTACGGATAGGTAGTTTCCTGTTGTTATCCTGACTAGCCTGCGTTATAGCATCAGCTAAATTCATGCCCAGAGACCATCGTTTCTGCGGGCGCAAAGCCGTTGGGCTCAAGGGCTCTGCAATTACTCTATTCACCTTAGGCTAACGTAAGAGAGGAAAATAAGCTATTAATAAATGACATACTGGCGATTCAGGTGACTTATTACTTGGCAAAGGTCCCCCCTTGTATGAAGGGGAATTAAATGTATTGTTCTTTCTGCGAGCAAACATATCACCGGAGAGTGGTCTTTCATTTTTGGATGGCGTGTTTTCCACGCTCGAAACTGATGTCTTGCGAGCTGCACTTTTTCTTCTCGATGGTTGTGGTGAAAGCGGATCATGAAGCGGCGGCAAATCATTGGTTGTTAATGGGAGACTAGTTTGCATACTCAGGCCATCATATTGCATTGGTCCAGAGGAGCCCTTCCGTGTCGGCGACGCCGGGGATGATTGCAATCCTCCTGGCTCGAACGGATTGTTGAATCGCAAGGACGGCGATGAAAATGGAACAATATTGACTTCGGCGGTGGCCGACGATATTATAGGTACACTGGAACGCGGTGAATCGACTCTCTGGGAAGGAAGAGTGACGTCCATGCCGAATGATACTTCGTTGACATCCCTTCTGGTATGTGCGCTGTGAATGACATCGATATTCTGAGGTGGTGTTTGGGCTCGTTCACTGATACTATTTGATGATTTCCCAGATGCAGCATCCCCAAATTCCATAATTTCTGACCCTTCAGAGGCAGATTCAGGAGGAAGAAACGTTAGCTCATCATGCGGTGATTGACTTTCGCGTAATGATAAGCGATCCATTACGTCCATTGTTCGTTGAGCCAGCATATCTGCCGTAACCTCATCCACACGCATTTCCCCTAAAATGGCAGAGGCCGATAACGGTTCATCATCGCTGTCGAGTATTTCAATCACGGTTCGTGAAATGGATTGTYCATTTGAAGGACCCCGAGCATTGCTACTGGGGCTCTCCTTAGACTCATTGTCATCTTCCGATGATATCTCCAGAACATCTCTCGGAACGTGATTCTTATTCTTTCCCAGTTTCGCCTTTGGTGGTCCCGACTCCCCATCCGAGGTAATATCAATTATCTCTGAATCCACCATTAGAGTTACTATAGAAGAAACACATTTTGATAACTTGCCTGCTGGATTTTGCTTCGCCACTAGCATTGGCTGCGATGCCGCTGGATTCCTACGTGCAGAGGAATTAAAGGCTTTGTTCACCGGCTTATCGATTCCCCTGCCCGAAGGTGGTGGCAAAGAGGGCGAAAAGCGTCTAAGATTAGACGAGTCATCGTCGCTGTTCTGTCTGCTCTTTTCCTCCCTTGTCCGTTTCAACTTCCTCGTAAGGGCGGAAGATTGGACGCGCCGAGGTAGATCTGAGGCGGATTTACGAGCAGCCACTTTAGTTTTTTTTCTTGCAAGGTGAGGCACAGAAATGGATGTGCCTAAATGCGGAGTGGGAAGCTTGGATGAGGTACTAGAAGAGGTGACTTTTTCACGCGGAATTGATGGACTCCCCGCCGAGCCACTTTTCGCTGCATGACTGTTRTCTGCTACAATACATATACAGATATTTACAATTCGACGCCGATGTGACAGTCGAAGAACGCACCTGATTTTGTTTTTTCACTGGATGTTAGGACAAAATTATCTCCAATCCTACGCGTTACCCCGGGAGACAGATGCTTCCTTGGTGTTATTTGTATGCTAGAAGGTATATCTTGATGCGATGAGTAAATAACGTGTGATTGATAATCAATGTGTACCGCGGCTTCGGCTAAACCCGTTCTCGGTTATGCCAATTCTAGGTCGTTTGACACTGGCTTCATGAATAGCCGACTGTTCCTTCCTCTTTCTTAGGATAGCTGCTGGGAGCAGTTCATTTAAAACAGATTCCCGCTCTAATTCATCCTGCGAGGATAAATCCGGGGTATCCTCGGGCTCTGGGGATCCTATAAGCAAAGAAGAACATGGCTACAGTAAGCATCACCTTGCATGGTTTCCCAGAGAGGCCCTGGTGAAGGGGATGGTCTTGAGTGATTGCCAACCATCCCCAGGACATGTGGCATGATGCTGGATGAATGCCACCTTGGAGTCCAGGCCAAGACTTCTCACGCGTTATGTCACAGTCACGAGTTATACAACTAGAAATCGCAGACCATCGCTGTCGGAAGTCCCAGCATTTTTTAACTGCAGCACAATCAGACCAGCAAACTCAAATCACAAAGTTTATGATAACATGAATGACCGTTTTACATTGAATTTTAACTCGCAACTTCAGAGCGTGCGGCTGTGATGCCCGTGTGTGTGGCCGGAACTGGTCCCACGGAAGGTGAGACAACGATAAGATCGATCATCGATCATCACCCACAACATCCACAAGTGCTCCACTCAACCATTTTGACTTGGAGGCACTGCGGCGTTTGGATTCCGATGCAGCGATGCTTATCCAGCTTCAAAACCTTCATACTAATGACATGCCATTCAACAGCCTCATTAAACACATGTCTCCATTTGACAATTGACATTCACTTTGCACATTCTTCAAGTTGTCAATTTGATATCCAGTATTGGTTTCATCTCCCACTGTGATTCTGAACACACCAATAGCAAAAATCTCATTGCRAGCCTCCTACAGTATCTCGAAGTGGATTTGACAACAGAACGTTACTCTCTAGAAAACTTGTTTCCTTGCTTTGTTTTCCTTTTCCTACTGAAGCAGATGCCGACACATTTTTTCTGTATGTGTCATCCTAAACATGCACCGTGACTAATCAAGAAGCACGGGTGACGGGATCCGTGCCGGATGAAAAGACCAATTTGCGTTGAGACCAAGTAGGATGTCATGCTCTATTACCTTGAGCATCATCAATCTTCCGCGCGAATAACGTAGGTCCGGGGGCATAGCCTACGTAAGCGGAGAAACATTCTGCAACCCTGAGTGCCATGCGATTGCCGTCCGTTGCCCTCGCGGGTAACTGAGTCTAATAGTAAGATACATCGCATGACTGATCCCAGGTGGGGCTATGAATGACCTCTTGTCAATGCCATTGAAAGATAGTTATGTGCACGAGCGCAGTTTTGCTCGCTGCGGCTGGGCTCGGAGCGGCGATCCGCAATCGTTCTTCAAGTTTGTAATTTGGGCTGTTAGTTGAAGCGCCAGGCAACATTTCATTACGCTTCAATAACCGACGCCCTCCAACTCCACTAAGTTCCACATATTTTGACGTATGCAACTGCGGACTCCAGCCGGCTAGCTATATTTTCGACGGCATGACAATTTGGCGACGCAAATCGGACTAAAGTTCGACCGCGACGTCAGGCATCTCATACGAATGATCGTCGCGTTCGGGCGGAAAGTGGTCCCCGAGCTGAATAACTTCAAAGAAGCTGCGTTGCCAGACGCCAAGGATCGATGTCTGCGATTCTATGAAGGCATGTGGATGAGTGCACCATAACGACTCCTCCGAGGACTCGAGGATCATAACACGACTCTGCTTGCTACCATTGGACTCACCCAGGGCCGTTAAGGTACGCGCAGCCTTCAGGCTTCAGGTCTCAGGGCCTGTAGGTTGTGTGACGATTTTATGCCCAAACAGCAGTGTCACGGTTACCGCGAAGCAATGTCGTCATTGTTTTGGCACTTGTTACTGTTCGCTTGTTCATTCAGTCATGGAGAAATCCTCAGCGGTGAACGCCGAACGGAGGTGAATCGGATCCACGGGACGCTCAGAACCTTCAGAGTTTGCTGTGAATTTTGCTGGGCATCTCAGTTKCCTTTCCGAAGGCCGACCATCGACAACACTACGGTAGTAATCGCTGAGATCTTTATCATAAACCTGTGCTATCAATCTTGAGTTCGAAAATAAATAATTATGCTAGACTATATCAACATCCGAATCAACCGTATTAAGTATGTATTGCCATATATTGTTAGCAGCAGCGCTGGCGAAATGTTGAGTACATACTGTAGTATACGGAGCAAACGGTACATATAAGTGCACAGGTCATCCGAAACATCGGAGCCGTCACTCGTACTTGAGTCCACGTATTCGTCGGTTTTCGGCTTTGTTGGTCAGACTAGTTTGGATGAGTATAAAGGGCCAAAACAACCGTGACAACCAATTATATCCTCCGTTCTTCGTTTGTTCTTGAGCAGCTGAGGCGTTGAYGTCGTACGCCATGTACGGCAATAACATGACACCCATGATCCAGATGGTCAAAATAGTCGTCGGAATTGCAGATGCTATGTAGTTCCAAAGTTTCGGACGATTGGAACTGTTGACCTCTTTAACATTGAGGCCAAATGCAATCTATATAGACAGACTGAGATTTTGTGGCATTATCGTGATGCGGTATACTTACTGCTGTGAATGTCGCAGGCAGAAACACGAGCGTCAGATATGTAATCTGACTCGTCGCTGCAACGTAGGTGTTAATTGGAACATATAATAGTCGCAAGGAATTACGCGAACCTGCGCTATCCCGAAGTGAGGCTTGGGTTAGCTTAGTCGATTGTTTGCTATCGTAGATGTTCAATTGACTTTTTCCCTGGAGAGCTGTGTTATCAAGGGTGGTGTAAGGTTCGTCGTAGAAAAGCGTACTAGATAGCTAGCATTGGTTAGTCGCTGGACCTGCGTCTGACACAGCTTTTCGATTCGATTWATTCCTCGTAATATATGTTCACATTCGACTTTCATCGCATCTCGTGTTTGTTCCTCGTTTTCGACATCCTTAATGGCCGGGTTGGCTGTATCTTTCACAAAGATAACGGCCTTCTGAAATTCGGCAAGTAGAGAATTGTAGTATAGCATATGAGCATGTATAGTGTGCAAATCGCTCATGACGCTTGTCATCTTGTACGGATCTAAAGTTTTGACTTGAGTTTCCTACATAGCGGACTCAGCCAATGTGGGCTCGCTACTAGTACGTGCGTTTGACTTACCAACTTGAGTATTGTGTTGTACAGGCCTTCTATGGCTTCATCCCACGAATATAATGCGTGCCATAGCATGCTAACCAGTACAAAAGTGGCATCACCATATTCCCGGAATAATTTACTCCAGTAAACTGAGCGTCCCACTGACTGCAGTCTAGAACAGAGATATGCAGCTGAAGTTGACCCGTACTTCTCACTGCAATGATAGGAAATGATTGTGTTATCGTATGCCGATCGGACCATATGGAAAGCTAGAAAATCTGGTTGAAGTGCGCTGTCACCTAGACTCCATGAATCAGTGTAACATCTCACAGCCTCGATGCCCGGGCGCAGCTACCTAGAGGCAATGGTTTGTACACGTCAATCGATGTCATAACTTGCGTTTTGTCGGAGCTCATGTAATCATTCCCTGCAGGTTTCGCAATTTTCCTGACAAATCTTAAGGTTACAGTGATGTCTGTGAATATTACGACATCGGTCCGAACAGTGCGTGGAAAACAACTCACGGTCACTCTTTTGCTGGTCATCGAGGCTTTCTTGAAACCTGGCCGGTGTCCACCCAATGGACGACGAAAAATAGAATGGTTCTATGTCATAGCTATCAAATGACTTAGTATATAGAATATCGAGAAGATTCTGCCCTCACATCGTTCCAAGCATCTTGAGACCAGGACCAGAAATTCCATCAACAAATATTGCCCGTGTCTTAACCTTGCGTGCTCGCTGTTTAATGCGGACATTGTCAAGGATTATAGTTAGGCGGGTTGAAACCATATGCGCACGACTTGTCGCAGCTTCTCTGCAGCACTTTCGTGATTCTCTCCGTCGATGGTGATCGTTTCAGGGTTGGAGAAAAAAGCTTTCTGCTGATCGATTCGCATTTCAACGTACTGGAGGATACACGCATGCTTCTGCGTTGCCACCTGGTGTATTCCGCTCTTGCATTGTTGCAAGTGCGTCCAGTTTGGGAATAAAGATTGTGGATAGCCCTGTAAGCACTCGTTGCAACTCGATACTTCCTTATTGTGTTTGCATTTGCCTTGCTTTGGACGCAGTTCAATAGGTTCGGTAGGCACCTGCATTTGTGCTGCAGCTTAGCCGGTAAATTGACAATCAGCACGCTTACGGAGTCGCGGAGGTCAAGAAAAGGCCATGGTCCTGACTTACAATTAGGGACAATTATTTCAGTACAATTATGAAGTACCTGAGGGCATGGCATGGCGGTATTTGGGCGTTGGAATGGGCTGGTAGGCTGGCTGGCCCATGTCGTGGGTCATTGTACCGTTGAACAAGGATAACGACAGGCGGATGAAGCGGCGTGGGGGTGTTGGGTGTGGGTATTGGGTATGAGCAACTTCGTGGAGTACGGACTCCGGAATGCAACACGTTTTAGGAACCCTGAATCCCACGCGCATCTAAATGAGTGATGTTGTTCCGAACTATAAGAAGCTCTACAGCAATTTTGTCACCTGCCCCCAGTAGCTCCTCTAGCAGACACGCACAGCTGAACAGAGCCCCCCCCCTTCTTGTGAATATCGAAGGCTGTTGTTTCATCGGTGTTATTGTTCCATCGGTGAATTTTCATTCAACCTATTGTGAGTAATTCCGATTATTTCAACCACAATCGCTCAGCAATCGATTTTCACTATAAATGCTCATTAACGTTGCTCCCGCAGAGTTGTCTTTTATGCGAAAAAGTTATGGTCTCAGGAAGAGCTATCGCCACTCTCATTCTGTTTATTCTATCTATCATCACTGTAATCCATCCAGTGAACATACCTCTTGGACGAAATCGACATTTCTCTCTCGACCTTCTAACAACGCCGATTATAATAATCGCGATTTTGTGGGCATCTCAATGTCTCGGAGCAACTACAGTAAGCTKTATGCTGTTACAAAGGCCTCGCCCTAACGATGTGGTAGATTCGTCAAGGGATTGTGTGCGTGGTTCAAATACGAATGAAATCCACACGTTTTGATTCACATTAGCGGAACAGACGGTGTAAAACCGTACAACATTCTGATCCTGTTTTTTTCGCTAGCGTACATGTCCATCACATTGGATGTAACTGGTATCCTCAAAGCTGCCGCTTATGGAGTAAGCAACGTGAGCGGTAGAAACGGGACGAAGCTATTCATTTACTTCTACCTTCTGATAACTGCATTAAGTGGATTTTTTGGGAATGATCCGATGATCTTGTCCGGGACGCTGTTTCTCGTTTATTATACGGAGGCCGCGGGGGTACGTGTGTGCTTCGTTCCGATAGCGCCTCTGACATATTTTTGTAGCTCGATAACTTGCCATGGCTTATGTCAGAATTTGCCGCTGCCAATACGGCTAGCATGATCCTTTTTGTCGGCAACCCAACGAACGTGGTTATCTGCGAAGGCTTTGGCATCGAGAATGCGGCCTTTACCGGATGGACGTTCTTTCCTTTTGCCGCGTGTAGCGTGACGTGCCTTGGAGCACTGTACGCACAATACCGTATGACAGGCAAACTATCACCCACCCTACCAGAAACCAGGAAATTCAGGGCTCGGCAGGCTATAAACGATTTAACTGGAGCAATTGTAGGGACAACACTTCTTGGCGGCTGTCTTATCACCGCCCTCGTCGTCAGTTTCGTGGACGTCGACGTCTGGAAAATCACACTCCCATTCGCCGGAGCCAAATTCATTTTCGACATTATCTGGGATCTTTACAGGGTCAACACCACAGGTATCGACGAACTTCGAGCACGTATGGATGATTCACTTCCTCAGAATAATCGGGGGGACTCAGAGCTGCTCCCCGCCTCTACGAAGGAATCACTTTCTCAAAGGGACCTAGAGTGGCGCACGGTCTCTCTGAGTGAATTACCTGCTCAACATAATCAAGGAGATCAAGGGCTGCACACCGTCTCTGCAGCGAGTTCTAAAACCAGGGTGGAACATGATGCCTCGCTGGAAAACTCCCAGACCGCAGAAAGCCTCCATTCGAGCCCTCCAAACACCGGAGCAGAGGTTACGTCCGACTCTACCAAGCGGATGGTACCAAATAAATCATCGACCCAGAAGCAAAGCTCCAGAACGTCTATATCGCACATCCAAGAACCGGGACCGACAAAAATGTCGATTCAGAAACAATGGTGGGAACTCGTTCCACCTATACACAACACTGTAGACTTCGTCAGGGATCACCTACCCACTTTATACAATGCTTTCCCTCGCCTTCCATTCGCGCTAGTCCCTTTCGCCTTCTCCCAATTTATCCTGATCGAAGCGCTCGCTGGTCAAGGTTGGATAGACATTTTCGCGCGCTGGCTTGTCATCGCGACGAAAAGCGAGATGTATCCGACACTTTGGATTATAGGCGTCATGGGCGTCATCCTTTGTAACATCTCCGGCACGAATATCGGAGCAACAATACTGCTGACCAAAGTCGTGCGCGCCGCCAATCTTCCCCGCGACAGTACCCGCGCCGCTGGCATTGCACTTGCGGTTGCCAGTAATATCGGTGCTGTCAGCTTCGTCTTCAGCGCCAGTCTTGCAGGTCTACTATGGAAAGGGATAATTGATGACCAGATACCCAAAAATAAAATAACGCAAAGGGTGTTTGCAAAGTGGAACGTGGTACCTCTCACAGTGATGATGGGCGTTGGGTTAGCAGTCGTCAGTCTAGAAATGCACATCAAATACAGATAGGTCAAAATATTTGAGCGTTATTATGTCGCGGTCTCAATGGAACTCTAGGATGTTTTGGCAAATCAAGGTGATAACCTAGTCTCGACACAAGACAAATCCGGCAAACGGATTGCCTCTTCCACGTTTTCGTGCTTGATTAAGCACCCAAACGGGGGAGCGCTCTGTTGAGCCTAGATGATTACTAACTCCACTTTCCAAATGTTCGATACCCACAAACTGTAGACATACCCATGATCATGAAGAATCGGATTCGTTGTATTGTTTAATTTATACTTTCATTCCGGGATAAAGATAGTACTATGTTGGAATGGCGCGCGTGTTAGCGCGCGTCCACTGACACTCCCTTTCAGAAACAATCGGGCAACCTTCTCGAACCTGCGGAACTAGCGATATCAAGCGTCGTCGTGCGACTATAGTGACAATCTAGGAATCTCGTCAAACGTGTGTTAAGCCATATCAATATTAACGCATGCTTCTCATTAGCAAACGATAAGGTACTCCAAGCAAGAGCTCGTGATTATAATTCCTCRTCTGCGAAAACTATACTGCTACTCAGGCCGATAGACTAAACCATTCTGTCAACAGGCCCGGAGGTGAGACGACTACTAAGACGCTGTTCACAACGTTGTTTACTATGATGGCCGCAGACTCCGGCGGCTGGCCTCGCGTAGTAGTAACGCACACTGTTCTCATGACATCATGAACGTGGTGTGCCTACTCTCAAAGATGGTCATGGTTCACGCATTGTGCATTCGAATATTTCATCAGGCCTATAACTTAAGTGAAGACAGACTCGTGTGCCTCTAATTTGGAATAAATCAATACATTGATACTTGACGGTCACTATCATTTTGATGACAATCACGTACCTGACTTGGAGCCGGTAATCAATTAATCGAGCCGCATGTTGAGAGAACCCTAGAGAACCTTGGCTCCCGCAGCACCTTGCATGAGCACGCCATGAGTGTCCACATGTGGCAAAACATCGATATCAAAGTGGTACAGCATTATGGCAAGTTCCTGCCAGTTCGCTCGATATAGCGTATGCCCATGCGGCCGTGAGTGAAGTTTTCACCACATCGTGTGGTCGGATCCTCATTACGTCATACGTGTTTCCTCACTCAAGATAACGTCTATTTTAGACATTGGCACATGTATTGAAGAAGTGAATTACGCTCATTGGCAGCTATCATGCATCATTAGATCTAACCTATATGCTCCCTGTCTGTATACCCAATGCAGATGACCGTGCGTTTTTAAAGGAGCGTAAATCATTCCGATTCATTCTCGCTGTCGTGGATCACATGCCGTTCAATTTTGTTTAGTCTAGGCTAAGGTATTACTATTACGCATTCGAGGTTAATTCCGCTTTAGCACTTAGTACTCACTCCTCAAACTTATGATGAGCAACGGTTGCATCATCATGATGTTCGCCTGTGTATGCGTCAAAACTCGCAGGACAACTATATGGGCACTCGTTATCCAAATATCCATTACTTATAACTGTTGTGCTTGTCATTTACCGGAGTCCGACGTTCTTGTGTGATAATTGTTCTGGATCACGCAGAGAGAAGAAATAAAGGGAGCGTGAAGGGAGTGTTGGTATTCTTCTTCCGCATGGTGCCRTATGAATGTTAAACTTGCTATAGTGAAGCTTTCTATGAAATCTGGTGCCGTCGTAGTCCTAGCGTCCGCAATAAATATGAGTTGCGTAGACCCCGTCACTTATGTGTATAGCGTGGGCCGTTCTTGGATCTCAGGATCGTATAATTAGGTTTTCGGCTACTAATAATAATACTGATAAATGATATGCAAAACAGGATGTTGCTAGATGGGCTATCTGCCGCGCGTGATGCCGGGATGGCCCTTGAAGTATATATTATTCATATGTTTCATGTCTGCGGGATGACCATCGTCTTCAGGTTGGGGAATCAGGTCGTCGAAAGACAATACTCAGTAAATTTCACCACTCATTACTTTACGATCACCGGGCCCCGAGATGTTGTATTTCGTTTTTTCGTTGTCGTCCGGATGGCTAATCCATGACAAAGATCTTGAGTTTACCATATCATTTTTCTGATTCCAGGTTCCCAGCTGGTACTAATTATGATTTTAAATCAGAACCTGAGTAGCTCATTATTATGCCCGTCTGATAAAGAGGTGGTGTCAGGTGACATCTGATAGCAGCTATAACCTGAATTTATGAACGTGCTGCTCACGAATAGATAACAAAATTAAACTGGTGTTAGCTTCTTCCAAATAGCCTGTGCCGCATTCATCATCCCTTCTAACCATTGATCTTTACCTTCTCCTACAGGTACTGCAGTCGATTTTTCATGCTGAAACAAAATGTACGGCCGCCCTTCATCAGAACTCATACTCACGTGAGGAACGAGAGGTAGTTCCGCTAAAATAGCCAGCATTAGCCGTTCAGCCGTGGAATGAAAAGAGTCAGGCGGTCCGAAAAGGCTGTGCGAGGTTGTACAAGTCGGACATGTAAAATGTGCCTGATTCAGGACTAGACCAGTGATCTAGGTATCCGAGTTATATCAGGATCCTCCTATTCGTATGTACAGAAGGCTTCTACTAACCGGTACAGATATTTTCTGGAACATTGCAATTCCTTTTCGGACGTCAGACAGAGCAACATCTTGCGGCGTTGACACAATGACCGCACCTGTCAAACGGGAAAATGAATATTAGAATGCTGTTAGAGTAATAGGCTATTCCATACCGTCTACTTGGACGAGTTGACCAAGTGTTAATGGTACATCGCCAGTTCCTGGCGGCATGTCAATCACTAATACATCTAACCCGGGACCTCCCTTGCCGCCTGTCCAGTCGACATCAAAGAGTAGTTGTTGGACAGCTTTTTGTACCATTAATCCACGCCATACTATTGGAGTGTCCTCATGGTCTTCCGCACGCGGAAGCAGGAAGCCCATGGACATGCAAGGAACCCCGTGATTCGTCAGAGGTTTAATGGCACCGGCTGCGAAAAACCATTAGTATCCAAATGTAATAAAAGTTGTAAGAAGCATGACGGCATATAGTGGTGCAGTGGAACGTGATAAGACGGGACACACAGGCAGTTAACTCAGGCTCCGGGCTATTTTGGAGACCCATGAGAGTTGGAATGGAAGGGCCGAAAACATCGAGATCCAGGATACCAACTCGGAGGCGTGTAGTTGGTGAACTTGCATTTCGAAGCAGACCGAGAGCGAATGCGAGATTCACTAATTGATCAATGTATCACGTACACGTACACGAAAGCTTTGCATACCAGCTATTGTGCTTTTCCCTACTCCACCTTTTCCGCTAGCAACGGCAACAACCTTTTTCACATTTGGAATAGAGCGCCTCTCGATCGGTCCGCCTCGGCGTGGGATTTGGGGTGGTAGTCGTGGTTTCTGTGGAAGTCCCTGGCAGAGAAAAAAATGACGAAACTCATTTCTCGTTTCCGTGAGTTTAACTCACAAGTGGGTTCCCGTGCCTCGCGAGACATGTCGTAGCAAAAAAACGAACGGGTAGTGAGTGACTGGTCGGCCTGAACAACATCGTGACAGCCGTGACGTCAGACTCACAAGCTAGCGCTAACCGCGGCGCCTACTACTAGCGCTAGTGAGTTACTAGCCGTACTAAGACTATTATGTCGGTAAGTCATTGGTCAAACATGGGTGTATCTGGATGAGGTACTAGAAGACTCTCCATTTCACCACTACTATTCGATTGGCACAGCTTAAGTATCGCTTTCATCATCTGATGACTTTATCACATATAGCTTCTTTGCGCCCTCAAACCAGAAAGGAAAGCGAGGTTGAAATTGCCTGAAAGGCAAAGAAGTGTAACAGCTGAAGCGCTGAAGGCTGAGAAGGTGAAGGAAAGATATACATAAAAGGATTGTGAATGCTGTGGCTTCGTGTTAAGAAGGGCGAGCAGAAGGAACATGGCAGGCGGTGCAGGCGCGGTACAAGCGTGAGCTCACTCCGACTACCCTGACAATGAGCTAAGGAACTTGGGGGACGCTGAAAATGCACAAATCAATTCATTGTTCGGACAACAGCACCCGGAGAACAAAAGGCAGCAAGGGATTAGTAAATTGCGCAAATGACCTCGTCAGACACGTCTCACGTCTATTTATGCTGGGCGCGTCCATAGAACCCGTGTCCTGCCCGTGGCACAGGTATAACAGGTTTCAGATTCTCATTGTACATGGATCATTTATGAGTGAAGTACACGCACTTCGTTTGATCTCCCGGTGCGCAACTTAGGTATGTAGTTTTTTCCCGATTGATACATGCGCCCTATTCATTGGTGCACAGCAGGAATTCTCAAGTGCTTGGTGGATGCAGATCCACACGATCGTCGACGTCAAAACGGAGGGACCAAAAGAATTGGAGGATACAATAGTTCAGCTCTGCGCTCATTTTCGTCAAGTTTTCCGCGAGCAGTTCGACAGACGTTTTGCCATAGCTTTACTATTTTGTACGAGGAACCGACGCTGATTCTGCGACCGTGCCGGACTGATCGGAACTCTAGATCCCATACATATCCACGACGTAAGCGTGGTAACGATTTGGTGAAGTTCTCTTGTTCATCAGCGCATCAGCGTCACAGAAACGCGACGTCTTCTTACAAATTCTTACTGCCTTTTCGATATTACTGGCTCACAAACTAGAGTGAGATTCCACGATGAAACCGCATCTGAGAAGTGATGCAGAGACAGTTCCTTCCCACACTGCTATTCAGCGTCGCCACCTTCTAGTACCTACGCTTGGGTGGTGCATTTTCATGCCAACCGAAAATCGGGATCGGCGTGAAGACTTCATTACGTTCAGAGCTTTAACTACGCCACTCACATGGAACATGTGGTCGTGCTTCTATTGTATGGGAAGTCACAAAAAAGGAGAATTTTGAGAGAGGTAACTTCGAACAGGTGCACGTCTCGAATTCTGCTCGATGGGTGGTAACTGAAACTATTACAGGTTCTCGTCTTAAAGCAGCCGCAGTCCGTTATGGGTGAAGAGGCCGAAGCATTCGACGGAATGTCCTTACTCAATTGTTTCGAGGCGACTGGGACAACCAAGACATATCAGCAAGCGGTTAAAGTATGGAAATGTAATCGATATGCTAACAAAAGCTCTTGCGTCCTTGATGAACAGACTGGGCGAAGCGTACACTTTCTGGTGTTGAGATTAGCTGCGAGTACGAAGAACCATTTGCGCCTYATTCGCATATATATAAGTCGCGGAAAACATACTTCACGTCAATGACATTGAAATTCATTCGGGCGTCTTCTAATGAAGAGGCGCGCTCAGGCATTGAGAGATGCGGTTCGAGGTAAGTCAGCTTAGACGATGTAAAACTTTCAACCGTTGATAAGAAAATAGATTATGAAATCGTGTACAACCAGGGTATTCTACACATCGTGACATTAGCTCCAACAATATCCTTATCGACGACGAGAAGATCGTAGGAATGTTGATTGTCTCAGACTGTGTTAAATTTTCAGCCAAAAGAAGAACGGGGCCTATGAACCGGAGGAAATGGTCCTATTGCTTTTTCGTAAACATGAAAGTGAATTGGAGCCCGACGTGCTTTCAAAAGCCTTGGCAATCTTAGGAATAGTTCATCTCAGCGACGCCTTCAAAACATTAGTTAAGAAAAGTCAATGATGTGACTACTATATGGACAGCAAATAGACTATATTGGCCCCACAAGGTAGGTTATGAGTGTCGTCTTTGCCGGGTAGAATCATTATGTAATGATGAAGTTCAAACAGGATTTTGGTTCTCATAAAGCCGAAGGACTCACAGCAAGTATTTATATGCGTGTGTTATGCGATTTGGGCACATTATGACGACACTTAGGGGCCGACAGCTTATAAAATCGTATGGTTTTCCAAAGAAGGTTGACAATGACACCCTGTCCACAATACCATCCATGACACGCGGTCACTCTTTGCGGCGGTGAGAGCTTCTGCCAAATGCAAAAGCGGCAAAGAACAATTTGACAAGGCTTGTCCACTGCCTGTTTGAGGAAGGCGATGCAAGAATAGGTTCTATTGCATGACGCAGCAGCCGTTCTTCAAGAAATACTTGCAAACATTCATCCATACTCTAATCGTCTCAAAGGTTTGCTGCCGTGTCTTGGCCATATATATGCTGGTGTCGAGCGCTGCAACATACATGATAGACAAACTCAGGCAGCCAAACGATCCAGACGAGATTCTTAAAGTGTCGAAAGAYTGGAATCACCACAGGTCAGACGGCGAACAAATGCCGTGCGGACGGACAACGGGAAGAATCCGATAACCTCCCGGAATCCGGCGGATATTCACGTAACAGACTAGAATTGCCATCTGCAGCTCCGAGRAATTCAAAGAGACTGAAAGGGGAGCGTCCTCCGCATACAAATGCTGATGGCGTTCGCGTAGCGTTGGAAGTGTTGTCGTTCACTACATGAGTCAAAGGAGAGACGAGTTTACGCCGAATGAGCCACCAATTTCACTTCGAAGATCAAAGAGGCAGGAGCTGGATCGTGCTTAGCCAGCCCGATGACAGCGTTCGTTGCGTTGATTGATGTAGAATAAGCCTAATAACCAGATATGCATATCCTTTACTGGGTGATTGTGAAGATGAGAGCCTTGTGGCTGTGCACATTTTTATTTGCGACAGTGAATGTCATGGCCGCAGGCCTAAAAAGAAAACGATCTGACGACGCAGGCTCAAGAAAGGTAAGCTACCTCTCCCTTGTTAGAATATGATTCATTTATCGCTAGAAGAACAAGAAACCGGCAGATGCGATMAACGAGTCGGACATCAGAAGCAATGATTCCGACGACGCGTATGAAAGTCAGGCAGAGGAGGCCCAAACAGAGGACGAGGGCGACGACGAAAATGAGAGCAACGGGTGGGCCGGCATAGACGATGAACAGCGCTCTACCGTCGGTGGTGAAAATGCAACGAATAGGAAACCGCCAACTGGAGAAGAAATCCGGGTTATTAAGGACGCAGCTGAACTGTACAGATCAAATACTTTCAAACTCCAGATAGATGCGCTGTTGCCCAACGTTAGGCCAAAAGCCTCTCGACAACCTCCTCTCGACCGCTTCCTATTATCGCTCCACTCGTTCCTGCTTGAAATACCAAACATCCCGCCTCAACACCCCCTCGAGGCCTCAAGAAGCCTCCTCAAAAAGGGCATCGCAGTCCCGTACTCGTTGCCTTTACCGACGGAAGGGACAAACTGGAAAGTCTCTTTCGAAAAACCGGCCGACATTCTACTKGTCGGAAGCTGGGCCAACAAGCTCAGCGTCAAAGCAAAAGATGGAAAAAGATTCGGCGTCGACGTAGCGGTCGAAATGCCTGATGTACGTGCCTAATTTTCTCCGCCAACCATATAGCTAAAAATTTAGTGAAAGAGCCTTTTCCAAGAAAAAGATTATCTGAACGGCCGATTCTTTCAAAAGCGAGCATTCTTCATCGCAACAATAGCTGCAGCTATTAAAAAATCCAAACAATTTAGCGTGGACATGGCGTACGATTCTCTTGCCGACGATCCGCGATTGACGAGTCTTGTGGTTACGCCTCGAGCGGGTGAGATGGCATTTTCCATGTTGATCCGCATCACTGACAATCAGCTATAGACGGATCTCAATTCGATTTTAGCAAGCTGAACGCTCAAGTGCATATCATCCCCTTTATTTCCATGACTAGCCCAATCCCCCTCCACCGCCTTTCTCCGTCGCATTCCAACGTCCGCATAAAGTCATCCTCTGCGCTAGATGACGCCGCGACCTCCCCGCCCACACCCATCTACAACACCCACTTTATGCAATGCTTAACACCAAAAATCCACCTCGTCTCAACCTACGCGTTGAAGCAGGACTCTCCCGCATTTTCCGACGCACTGGCCCTGCTTCGCATATGGGCCAACCAGGGTGGGTATGGAGAAGGGTCGCGGCTCTGTGTCCATGGATTCAAAGGGAAGGGAAGTTGGTGGAGCGCGCTGTTGGATCTTCTCGTCAGAGGGGAGGAGCCTACTATCGCTGCGGGACCTAAATCTTCAACGAGGAGAGCCCTCGGGCGGGGTTTGAGTTCGTACCAGATGTTTAGAGCGGCTTTAGACGTTTTGGGTGCGTATTTTACGCCATCCACTGAACCATGGTTGATAAGGCGGTGTTGTAGCCAAGTTCGATCCAGGAAAGGACGCCGTGTTTGTCAAGGCTGAGGACGGGCACCGCGTGCGTTCGTTGCGTCTCTATCTTGATAGAGGCTGATGTTTTTTGCCCAGTTCTTGCCTGAAGATTACAGGGCGCATCACAGCGCAACTTTTGTCGATTCCTCGTCTCTCGTCAACTTTGTCGCAGATATTCCGCCGGGATCGCTTGAGATGGTTAGTCTCTCAGGTTTTTTTTCCCATTTATATGATGTATTGACTTGGCGTTGCAGCTGAGCTATGACGCTCGGAAAACATTGGAAACCTTGGACGACCCAGCATTCCCGGGAGACCCCTTCACCCACGTTTTCCTTAAAGAACAGCGCGACATCCCAACTCGATTTGATCTTGTGTTGCGGTACGTGATGATTTTGAAAAACTAGTTCTCGTATTCACTGATTTTCAGTGTTGGTCTGTCAAAGGCCGAGCCATCGACTCAAAGCGCACTAGATCACGGATCACCCTTCAGTGCGCTAATATTCTCCATCGACTCGATGCTCCAYCAAGCCCTCGGGAACCGCAGCAAAGTCATTACTATCCTCCACCCGTCTTCCACCCCTCGCGCCATAGCTCAAGCACACCTTTCTATACCCAACACCATCTTCATTGGGATCCTACATGATCCGTCCCACGCCTTCCGGCTTGTTGAGCATGGGCCGTCAGCTGACGAAGACCCATCTGCCATCAACGCCTTCCGCGAACTATGGGGCGACAAGGCCGAGCTGCGGCGGTTCAAAGACGGGCGGATCCTCCAGAGCGTCGTATGGGACGTCAAAACSGCCGAAGAGAAGACGCATGTACCTGCCATGATCGTCCAACACGTTCTTCATCACCATTTTGGGCTTGCGACGGAGGCGGTGACGACGTGGCAGAGCGGCTACGATGCCGTTTTGCGCATGTCGCCCGCGGTGTCCAAGGTGGTGGTCGATTCTGGGGTGCCCGTCGGATTCAAGGCCGCGCTGGACGCGTTTGATGGGATTGTCAAGGCGATCAAGGGGCTGGACGACGAGCTGCCGTTGGCGCTCGTTCAGGCGAGTCCAGTTTCTGAGATGTTGCGGTATACGAGCGTTTTTGGGCCTGTTGCGCTGGCGTCGTCCGTGGCGGCCTCTCTGCCCCCAAATGGGCGATACATGCCCGCGATGGAGATGATACTTCAATTCGAGAGGTCATCGAGGTGGCCGGACGACCTCAAGGCGATACAAAAGATGAAGCTGGCATTCTTTGAACACCTCGCGACGCGTTTGATGGGAAGCATCAAAGGGTTGAGCGCGGCTGTCGTTTTGGGTGATGGGACGAACGACTCGGAGATAGCGGACAGGGCGTGGCTGGATATCGTCACTCCGGAGGGATGGGCGTTTTCCGCGCGGATATGGCACAACCGAGAGGCTGTCTTGTTGGATCGGGCATTGGACGCTAGCTCCAAGACGCGCAAGATGCCGCATATTACGGTCAAGAAGGACGAGAACAAGAATGGTAGAGAGTACCAAGAGGCGCTAGAGGCACAGGAGACGTATACGAGGCGGTTTATCCACGCGCCAAGACACCACCGGGCGATCGCGGCGCTATACCATAGCCACTCGGCGTTTGCTGGGACCGTCAGGCTCGTGAAGCGGTGGTTTGGATCGCATTGGCTGTTGCGCGGACACGTTAGCGAGGAGGTGGTGGAACTGCTCTGCGCGAGCTTTTTTGCGCTGGGCAAGCCCGAAAGCGGGCGGATTCCTGGGAGCAAGGAGCGCGGGTTCGCTTTGGTTGTCGAGTTTTTGAAAGAGTGGAAGTGGGAAGAGGGGTTGTTTGTGCCTCTGTACGCGGGTGATTCGTCGGAGGAAGTTTCGTCTCCATCGAGCAAGCGTGTTCATGGCTCGGGTGTGTGGAGGGTGAAGACTGATATGGATATCGAGGGACGAGTGTGGACTGGGCGCGGGCCCGATGTGGTTGTTGCGAATCGGGTAAAGGCGCTGGCCAAGGCAACATGGGACTGTATGGCGCAGATAGAGACGGGCGTGTTTGATGTCAAGGTGAGATCGAGGTTGCGCTCGAGTAGGACTATGCTGACTGATTTCAGACGCTGTTCGTGCATCCGACAGACGACTATGATTTTATCATCAAGCTGGACAGATCTGTAGTTCCGCGGTACTTCCAGAACGTGACTGCAGATCCGAAGCTGCTCGCCCGCCGGGGAAAGTACGCCAACTTGGCGTCGTCGTCCTCTCAAGACCCTGTTCGGCCAGGGTTTGATCCCGTTCAGCTGTTTTTTCAGGATCTACAGGTACGTGATTTGGTCAAGGTCGAGGTTGAGCTCATACGTGTGACGCTATAGCGTATATATGCGGATACATTCAGGCTATTCTACGATGTGTACGGGGGAGATGAGTTTGGCGGTGTATGGGATCCGAGCGTGAAGCAAGCGCGGGAGTTCCGCGTGCTTGGAGGGTTCTCTGGTGTGCCGGTGAACAAGGGCGTTGAGCTGAACGAGAGCGGAGTGCTGGCGGAGATTGAGCGGCTCGGGGCGGGACTTGTGACTGCGATTGTTGTTACAGTGTAGAGGTCAGCCGCCCAGTCATTAGTATATAATGTGCAAACAGCTTTCAAGCCCCACTATCCTTCCTTTCCTTTCGCCCACCACCAACGGACAACTTGAACGTTTGCGTTTCTCCACGGTGCGTCCGTTTCCTTATTCCGATGACAGCCTGGGCGATATCAAGGTGGCATACACAACGGARGGCACGCCTAGTTGCAACACGCCTTGTCAGTTCGTCGATACACCAAACGCCACCCCAGGCCCGGGTCGGGGTCAATTGCACTCACCGCAGCATCTGCGGCAGAGCCGGTTCCCCAGTAGCGCCCCGCCCTGTAAGGTCTGCGTCGTATTCGGCGGCGGCAGCGCTAGCTTCTTGTGTGCATGCTTTCGGCGGTTGTTGCCATTCGCCTTGGGTCTTGAGGATTTGGTTGTTTTGTGGACGCACTCAGCATTTTTGCTGATGAAGGACGGTTTTATAGGTGGATTGCCGGTTATATTATATTTARGACGGAACAAGGCGGAATGTCTAGACAGGATCGGAACGCCGTTCAATGACGTTGTTGTGCCATGTTTGTCACGCAAGGCATTCGACTCATATCACCCCTACTATACTCAATATCACCACAAGAACTGCAATGATCCCTCGAATATAGACAGCATACAACCAGTACAGACATTGCATATTCATGTTTGGCGAATCGGATTCAGAAAGCCCTCGCGTCCCCAGTCCATGGGATTCCCTCATCTCCTTCAGCCCAGATCCTGCTCCAAGGCCAGTCCACACCGTCCTTCCCCGCCTCGTACCGGAGAATGACTCGGGAAACGTCGAATACAAACTCCAACTCTTGTCTCCTTCTCCCGCTCGCTTTGCACGCCTCGTCACCCAGCTCAAATGGCGACTGTTGGAGGGCGGYGGCCAGGCCTACTACGAGCTCGGTGTCGCCGACTCCGGTGTTCTCGTTGGCCTGAGCAGGAGCGAGATGGAAGC
>JNHV02000295.1:0-22099 GCA_001691785.3 Amanita brunnescens Koide BX004
TGACCAACAGTATGTGAGTGACACTGTCATTTTTTTCTGCCATGCGGTCTCCTCATATTTTGTTACATGATGAACAGTCTGTGAGTGACACTACCCTTTTGGTTTGCCAGGCCATCTTATTGTATCTCTTGTTATTTCTGAAAGGATGTGAGTGACACTGCACTACATGTACCTGCTTGGTTTCCTGATTATTGATTATTGTATCTAGATGGTAACTTTGTTTTGTCCCTGCTGCTACTTGCTGGAGCTATTACAGAATGTATTAATTTCCATGTTAGATTGTATGTATTTTTCTGAGCTTCAAGTCAGATAGATGTCTTACTCTTTTTTTTATCAGCATGAACTTTTCTCTCTGTTTGGTGAKCCACATGGAGCCTTAGGAAGATTTTCAGGCAATGTCAGTGTCATATCTTTGTTTCTGAGATACCCAAATCACAATGTTATGAACAGCTGTTATCCTACCAAATTGTAGTTGGTAATGTCACTGTTTATCCATTTCCTTTGTCTGATGTGATAAAGCAATCAATATCATTGCTAGGGAATCCTTTCAGATAATGAAGCCATTCAAGGAATCAATTATGGATGCTTTGGCACAGCTTAAGAGTTATGGCTATGCAGAGAGGCTCAAGACATGGATGACTTCTGACTCCATACCTCCTGGACAAGAAGGCTTGCTTGCATTCCTCTATGATCAGATTATTGAAATTTGAAAATTGTAGAATCATCTATATACTCCACTTGCAAAGTTACAATTTGCACCTATGCATGCTTTATTACTCTAGTGTTGTATAGAATTTCCAAAAGATTGGTGTTTTCTATTCTGATTTCTGTCTGTACTTGTAAGTTGTGTGCTATCTATGACATGTGTGCCATTTATTGTAATATTATTTCCACATGCAAGCCAATATTGAAACCTTGAAGTACCTGACTAGACAAGAGATGGACTTGAAGTGATAACAGAAATATTGGCATAGAAGTGAGTACATGGGCACTGGGCAGTTGTCTGGCCAAAATGTAATATGATTCCCACGCTAAAGGAATTGCCGCCGCCCAACCATTGCTTCCACCAACGCCGGAATCCCTGCCCACCATGTCTCCAGCCCTCGCCGGCTCTCTGTGTCCGTGTGCTCAAGCATCTCTCGCACTGGTACCCATTTCACTGCGCTCCCTTGGATCGTAATTACCGCCGCTGACTCGGAGCTCACGGGTCGGCTCTTTGCCGGATACTGTCGCATCAGCTCATGGTGGTGCTCGATGAACGCCATGCACTTCAACGACAGTCGCACCGCGCGCACACGGTCCATCGGCGATGGAATTCCGCCTTGCAACGTGTGACCCAGCGCAGCAGAACGTGCATCGAACAGCAACCCTCCTTCCTCCAACAACATCTTGGTCAAAACACTTGTCGTGTACACTTCGGACGACCGCTCATTGCTACAAAGATTGGTCATGTGAAGATTGAGATGCCCGTCCCACTCACCGAATGACAAGCCGACCCTCGCTCCTACCTTGCACATCCTTTCGGTACCTGTTCTTCAAGAACCGCACATCATCTCTCAACCTGTCAAGCGAAATTCCTTCCTCAGGCGTATAGACGAACGAAGCTCCCGTCTGTTACCCGACGTCAGCATGACGATGCATACCAGGAACCCACTCACCGCCAAAGCACCCAAGGCAGCAAGGTAACCACATTTGCCTCCCTGCGTCTCGACAACAAACACCCGGTTGCGGCTTGCACTGGCACTCTGCTTGATAGCATCGCAGGCATCAGTAAGCGCATTTAAACTCGTATCGCTTCCCAAACTATAGTCCGTCATCGGTACATTGTTGCTTATTGTCGCCGGGAGATGCGCCAAAGGAATGTGGAACGCTGGATAGTGCTTTCGCGCGTCTTCCAGAATGCGAAGCGCGCTGACCGCTTCAAAGCCTCCAATCATCATCAGTCCTTCTATATTGTTTTCTTGGAACTTGGCTGCCACGAGACCGAGATCAACCGAGGGAAGGACGCGGTTTGTTCCCAGCTCAGAGCCGCCGCGTACTGCCCACCTGTCGACGCCCAGCCAAGTCATCGTGTCAACATAGTCGTCCAAAAGGCCGCGGAACCCATTGTGGATAGCGATCGGTGTATGCCCTTGGCGTAAGCAATATCTCACGGCTGCACGGGTAGCCGCATTCATCCCGCCTGACGGTGCACCAACACTAGAAAAGACGAGTTATTAACGTTGTCAATCCAATTTACATCCATCATCACTTACTGCATGATTCCGATACGCATTCTCTGCATAAAGCTCGAGACAGTTCATACGCAAAACGCACAGAACGCTCACCTTTTCCAGGGGTAATAATTCCTCAGTTGGCACGGTGGACGTGGCGACGAAATGTTCTAAGGATTCAATAAATTCCCCACCTCGTAATTCCATCGCGAGAGAAAAGTTCTTTGCGGCGATCGCTTTAGCAATCGATCTCGTCTATGAACACGTCAGCCATGTCGTATTCCAAAAATCATTTCAATGCAACAACTTTTGCAACCGCGTCCACCAGTGGCACCCTAATGACCTTGTTCTCAGCAAGACCGATCATGTATGACGGCGTCTCAGGTGTCGCTTCTAAGATCGCTTTGACTGCCTCTAGGGCTTGTAATGTTGGCTAAAATAAACCATGACAATACAGTGCGTAGGTGCCCAGTTGCCACAAACTCACCAGAATGCGATCTATAGCACACGGACGTCCACCTCGTTGCGTGTGGCCCAATGTTGTCACACGGGTATCAAGTTTAAGCCTCTCGGAAAGAACCTTCTTRATGTCATCTGCGCGCAATGGTTTTAAATCCTTGTCATGAGCGCCTTCGGCGACGATAACGATTGTCTTGCGTTTTCCAAGTTCACGATGCTAATCACCAAGAATACGAGTGATGTATATCCAGGAATCAATGAGACATACGCGTTGAATCTTAATACACATTTCATCCTCCCACGAATCCGCCGTCGGGGGGCGCTCGGGTATGAAAATGAAATCAGCGCCACCACTACAAATAAGGTATAAGAATTCATTAAGGTCTGTGGCAATACTTACGCGATGCCGGCCATTAGAGCGAGCCAACCGCAATCACGACCCATAACTTCCACCACAAACGCCCTAGAGTGACTGAATGCGGTCGAATTGATGTTGTCTATGGCTTCGCATATCCGAAGCAGGGCCGTGGGTGCACCGATCGTGAGAGCTGTCATGGCCATGTCATTATCGATTGAGCCGACCAGGCCCACTATCTTCAGATGGGAGTGTTTCTGCAATTGCTCCGAGGTGATCTTGCCTGTAGGTCATGGTCAATGTGATGCCGATCTCTGGATGTTGGGTGCTTACCTCCTGTATGCAGTTCTTGGATTAACTGGGGCCACTCTGATCTGAATAGGTCGGCTCCGGTGAGTGAACCGTCGCCTCCGCAAACAACAAGCGCATCGATTCCCTCCCTGACAAGGTTGTGCGCTGCAGCCAGGCGCCCCTCCGTTGTACGGAATGCGGTTGAACGAGCAGTGCCTATGAGCGTTCCACCCTGCAAGTGAAACCGCTCGTCAAGACAGCCCTCAAGAACATTTCCCTGCATACCTCTGAGAACCAGCCGCGGACGTCGTCGAATCCTACGCGAACGATATACCGTCCCTTCAAAGTACGGCCACCAAGGAATTCGCTGGTGCCGTCCCTCAACAAATCACCGTCTCCAAACCGAAGATTGTTGAGGAAGTCGATCTTATCTCCAGCATCCTTGGCGGCTCCGTCACTCGGCGTAGTAGCATTGGGCGTTACATCAACATTTAGTTTGTCCTTCTCAAKAGAATCGTAGTACGCAATGTTTCCTCGAACAAGACCTTCGTATCCTTCACGCACTACCCAGGTTTCGCAGCCTCTGCGGAGATACGAAAATACATATCAGTGCGCCGCAGGTGATATAGATAGAGACATACTCTAAGATCGCCTTCTTTACAACGGTGCGCACGACGGCATTCATGCCTGCGCTGTCGCCTCCGGAGGTAAGAACAGCAAGCTTCATGGTAGAGCAGAGCTAAGGTGCTTGGAAGACCGAGTTATGCTCTCTCAGAGCCGGAGAATGAAACAGGACGCGATCGGAACGCACGTGGCTGTGAATCTTACATAATGACAATATSCTTGCGGACATGGTCCACCTCAGGCTAAACGAGACCGAGCCAAATCCTAACCCTCACGTAAACTTCATAACTGCGCTGCATGCATTGCACCCAGAAGACAAGGAGGCTGCTAGACAGCTGCTTCGCGCGTTGGCTGCTCAAGTACGACCGGTCATGAAGTCCCATGGGTTCGTCATCAACAGCTTTGAGGAGGTACGTACAACAGCACGTTTAAAGGGTACATGTTCAATAAGTATGGTAGTACGAACACAACATGGTGTTTTCTGGGAGAAACTGGAACAACGGAGAAACCGTAGGTGAGTACTATTATGATGCGTTTCTTTGAGTATTATTCACGTACCATTGCAGAGTTGGTCCTGCGAAGGGTTGACGGCTCGTTCCTTCCAACTTATTGGCTACTAAGCACGCTCTGCCATGAAGTGGGTCTCAATAAAAATATTGTTCCAGCTTACTCAAAATGAACGCACTCTAGCTGGCTCATAATAAGGCAAGAATTCGTTTTTGCACAAAAAGCCTTTGAGTACACAAGCTGGCGCAGCATATGAATCATGGACCTGCTTTTCAAGCACTGTGGAGGCAACTTCGAGTGGAAGTACGTGCTTTGCAAGACAAAGGCTATTACGGTGACGGTATGCGTTTAAGCGATCCTCGCGAACGCCGCTCAGCCACTTTCAGGTTACTGGTCATCGGGCCAGCGACTCGCGGACTCGGCGCATGTCGCGGGAGAGGGAATGGAACCCGGGGATCTCCCTGAGTATATGGTGCGATGCCCGACAATCCCCRTGTCCAGATCCATTAATGACAGGGTGTATAGTGCGGTGGTGCACAAACACGCGCGCGCCCTACGTCTGTCCGCCGTATCCGAAGAGAAGGGCGCTCAACGGACCAAGCGACCAGGAAACGCAAAGCAGGGACCCGCGTGACATCGAAGAGAGCGTTTGTCGGTGAAGGGTCAAAGTTGGCGCTAGATAGCGCTGGTACTGGGTTTCGGAAACAGGCAGGGAGGTGAGTGATGGGGGTTTATTTTGCGCATAAGATGTTCATTTCGCTTTCAGCAAGCGGGCAAGGGAAGAGCGAGCGATAGCCGCCGAGAAACGTCTGAAAGCTTTGCAAGACCAAGCTAAAGGCAAGGACAACGCAACTTGGCCTCCAGTCAAGGAGGAAGAATCAGAGGACGAAAGCGATGGGGAAATCGAAATTATCGAGACTGATGCAGACCGTCGACACGCCTTGTTGAACTCTGGAGAGCAAGGGAATGATCTGTTGCGACTGGACAAAGCTAACTCATGGAAGGAATTTCAGARAGAATTCAACTTTGGCTATAACCGGGATGACAAGGATAAATGTGACCTACCTGTTGCCTCTGGATCGACGTTTACGACAGGCAGCACGGGAAAAAAGCTCGAGCAGGATTTTTCTGGGCCTTCCTCTTCAACGCTGAAACCTGCGACTAGCAAACCCGTATCTTCTCATAAAAGTAAAATGTCCTCAGATATTGGTCTAGGAAAACTCGTTCAAAGTGAAATTCAACTCCGCAAGMGGGAAGCGCTCGGAATGACGGGGACAGGAAGGACGCTCGCAGACTCGGACGACGAAATTATTGTTGTYTCGGAAACGCGCCGTGTATCTTCAGAATCTCGCGGATCTCGAGCTCAGTGGGAGTGTCTTGTGTGTACTTTGTAAGTTCACGCACCCATGTCGTCCTTCGTCGCATGACGCTCACATGTGATACCAAGGTTGAACGAACCTTCTCACTTGGCTTGTGTGGCATGCGGAACAACGCGCGGAGAGAGCACTTGGAGAGATCCATGACGGAAAAACATACCTGCTTCAACTACTCTATAGTGACTATCTTCTCTCATAACCATGTGTAATGTTATGCTTCAAGCGAGGTTTACGATTGTCATAGAACATATGGGTTGACCCTCAAGGTAAGGGGGAGTCTGATGAACTCTATTGTGCGCAAGCAGGCTCGTCGTACTTAGTACGTGGARCATTAGACTCTGCGATTCCTGGGTGGAGTCCTCTCCCATTTCTGTTTGTTACAATCTTAAGATTACGACAGATGATAGTCCAAGTGACGGACATATTTAAAGGTGCGCCCGTGTTAACAAAAGTTGCGCTATGGGACACCATGATTCAAGCTCAACTGGTCTTCACTGACCATTGTTAAATTTCAACTTCCAAAAGATTGCAAGAGAATCCTCGCTGTTCTTCGGGAGATCTGAATTTAGTGGAGCTCACCACCAAATACACGGATTACCCCTTACGAAGGACTTGAATAATGATTATAGCTACTGCAAAGCAGGTCAGAATGCAGAAGTCTACGTACTAAATGTCTAAAAGGCTTACATAGGCGTTATTTTGCCGAGCTTTGTGCATTTGTTTTCACGCGATTAGTACCCGTAACCCTCGTTCGATATTGTACTCGTTATACAATTCTTTCAGTCTATGTACCCATGTTAAGCCGCACCGCTAGTAGCAGGAGCGAAACATCCTCTCGAAGGCAGAATACTGGACGCCGTTCACGTTGTTAGTGCGTGGCGTTGGAAGTTAGCATGTACCTATCCAGTCGACAGGCGAGTAAGTATACCCATTATTTTCTTATCTTTCTCTTTTTTGTGCTGTTGTGGCCGTGGCTGTCTCCATATCTATGTCTATGCTGTCCTTCACATCTCTGTCACCTCTCTGTCGCCTGCGTCTTCCTCGCCTGGCGCGCCACCGGTGACGCTCGCAACTTTCGTCAAGAACTCGTATAGCCCGGTATCAGCAAGGATAATTTTGAGAAGAAAAGTCTTCTCCATGCCCACGGATGCGGACTTGGACGGTTTCCTTAGATCGGTATGTGACAATCAAAGGAAATGGGTTACGAGAAATAGAGGTTCACTGGAGAGAGCGTAGTCGGGGGGCAAGCTGTTGGTCTTTGAGAAGCCCAAGAAGTATACCACCAAGCTTGAGTTTGGTTATATGCACATACCTTGGATCATCCATCCATAACTCTTCGTCGTTTGGATAGTTGTGATTTTGATTGACTTCGATTCCGCGTTTCCGGAAGATGTTGAGATATTTCCCTGCTAGTAGYATCTTATGTTTCCAATGTCCAGCTTGCGAGAAGTGGCGATACACAGACTTCTTCAGGTAATCTGCCTCTTACACTTCGGGCTAGGGAGACGCCGGTCTGTCGCTTTGACGCTTTGACAATAACGTTGACCTGTCTCTTGGCTGAACGAAAAGTAAGCGCATGCTGAAGTGCATCGAGAACGACGTACCGTATATCGTCTTTTCCAGTATTCTCCTGTCGATGAATTTGCTTTTCTTCACCAACTTGGCGCGGTTCATGACGCGTGATCCACTGCCGGAGGGTCAAGACACCTGGCTTATCCACTGCATCCAACGAAGCGCCGTACACCTGGCTTGCGGTTGGATCACGCAATAACCACCGTAACTCAATGATCGGCTTTGTTGATCCTTGACAATTGGGAATGTAGTACTTGACGAGTGGCAAAGAGCCGCCCGAGAAATTGTGATTGTGCAGCGGCTGGGAACTTGGAAGTGAATAGATGCAATGCAGTAACAGCTAGTTTCCAACCAGCGTCCAAGAGTGGGGCCCTCGGCAATATGGCGAACGCGTCAACAATTAACTAGTCAAATGGGGGATGAGAGCTATGGCGTGTGGCAGCGCGGGACCCCGGACACGAGGCTCAACCGAGGTCCAGAACGCAGGTTGCCTCAGCACCTTCACATCGCTCGTCTCGTTTCTCAACCCGACGCAACGTCACGGTCTCTTGCTCAGTGAACGTGCTCTCAAGCGCCATCTCTTAGTATCCCGCGGGTCCATACGGTACGTTGACTCGTATACTCTTCAAGGCCCATCTCTTGTTGCTTCGGTGTAATAATCCGACGCCCGGCAGTTTATTCTTGGCTTGTCTCGCAACTCAGCCGTACTATCTTTTTGTCTCGTGCGCCATCTCTTGCATTTGCAGCATCGTCCCGTTTTGTACTACACCCTTTGTGCTACTATGAGTGCGGTGGTACAATCGGCAATGGAAGAAGCTATCAGTGCTGGAAACGCATTAGGTAGGTCAAAGTATTGTTCCTAGCCTTACCATGACATTTTGGCAATGAATGTAGATACAGAATCGATTGCAATGCTCAAGGAACAACATAAATGTCCTTATTTTCGTATGCTTGTCATAGGAAGGGCTAATGCGGGCAAGACAACCATTCTTGAGAAGATTTGTGGTGTAGCCAAGGGAACCCAACCCATCATATATGATGAACATGGTGCTAAACTTAAAGCTAAAATTAAGCCCCAACCAGACAAACCTGAGCCTGGCCTACAGCCTAAGTTCAAGCTGCCTATAAAACAGCTCTTCAATATAAAATCAGCACCTTCTGTAACACATTTGACACCATCAATGAAGGTGATTTGCCCAGTGATTTTATGGATCTTCAGCCATTGATTTGCATTAAATTAAAGAGGGGCATACATGATATTGAGCACCAGATTACCTACCCAGGAAGCAACTTTATCTTCCATGACTCTCAGGGTTTTGAATCTGGTGCAAGTGAGGAGATGGAGATTGTTTGGAAATTCATTGAGAAAAGGTCCATTGCAGTTGAAAAGAAGGATCATTTACATGCAATCTGGTATCTTATATTGGCTCCTTACATTGCTGGATGACCAAGCATTTCATAGGTATTGCATACCCATGGACAGCCCTCGTCCTCTTCTATCTGCAGAACTTGAGTTCTTCAATAAAGGAACAGGGAAAGGCAAGTCCAATCATCTAGTATCATGATTCTCTTGGTTTCCAATAATCAGTTTTCTTCATTTTGTATACAACATATCCAGTATAGTGTGCTCATCAGGAAATGACAGTTCCCTTGGTGGTTATATTCACCAAATTTGATGCTCAAATTATCCAAGAATCTGTCAAGTTAAATTACTGGGAGAATTTTCAAGATAAGTGGGCCAAGGCAAGGAGAAATGCTGATATCACCTTTCAGAGCACATATCTTGCCAGAGTGTTGGGCACTCAGCATCCACCAAAAGCATATGTGCGACTAGAGGGTGAGGAAAGTAGACACTCCATTGAAGATCAAGATAACTTTTTAACAGATATGCATGAGCCAGACAAGAACTGTCTGGAGTTGACTCGGGAGACTGCAAATGCACTTGATGATGCCAGTCTCTGTGAGCTGTTTGTCTCAACACAGATGAACAACCTTGATCTCTGTGTCAAATCTGCACTTCAGTGAGAATCCATGCATTGCCAAATGGAATTTCAGAATTCACAAATTTCAGACATGTCCTGAAACCTGATGTGAAGCTTCATTGGAGTATAGTGATTTTCAGGATTTTTTCAAAGTTTCCACACTACTGGGTAAATGCAATGGTGATCTAGTATGTGGATATCTCAAGCTGAATAAAAATACAGAAAGATAGAAATGTAAGTCATTTTATCAGATTGGAAGATGTGTGATAACAATGTATAAAAGGAGGTGAGCAAAATGATAGACAGTGCATGTGCTTGTATGATATGATGAGCAGGATGTATGTGGTGCTGTATATCTACTTTCTGTTGCTAATCTATTTTTTCTTAAATTAGCCTGAGGAGAAGCTAGATGTCAGTCATATTATACTTCCACTGACTTTAATTTTATATGTTACAGTGGGTGAGTGACATTGAAACATTATTTACATCAGTTAATTCAGATTTCATCATGTAAAGTCTGTGAGTAATGCTGCATTACAAGCAATTTTGTCACATCTCATCCTGTGGCCAGCGACGAGTGAGTGACATAGTCCTTCTTCTGCATGCAACAGTCTTGGTTCATCTCATCCCATGGCCAACAGTCTGTGAGTGCTACAGCCCTTATTTCTGCCATGCAGTCTCATCATGTCTCATCCAACATGACCAACAGAAAGTCAGTGACATTACCATCTCTTTCTGCCATGTAGTCTTATCATATCTCATCACCATGACCAATAGTATGTGAGTAATTCAGCCCCTTTTTCAGCCTCATCACATCTCCTGTGACCAACAGCAAGTGAGTGATATGCACCTCCTTCCTGCCAAGTCTCACATTCCATGCCAACAGTATGTGAGTCAGACACTGCCCTTCCTTCTGCTATGGAGTCTTATCTCACCACATCCCATGACCAACAGTGGGTGAGTGGCACTGTCCTTTTTGTTGCTGTGCAGTCCCATAACATCTCATTAGGAAGTAAGGAATACTACCCTTTTGTTCTGTATAGGAATCTCATCACATCTCATCCCATGGCCAACAGAAAGTGAGTGACAATGCCCTTCTCTTCTATCACTCAGTCTTATCCCATGACCAACAGGAGGTGTGTGTGCAACAGTGCCACCTTTCTGCCAGGCAGTCTCATCACATCTCATATGCCAATGACCATTAGGATGTGAGTGATACAGCCCTTTGTTCTGCCATGTAGTCTCATCACATCTCATCCCATGATGAACAGCAAGTGAGTGACACAGCCCTTCTATTCTGCCATAAATTATCATCATGTCTCATCCCATGACCAACAGGGAGTCAGTGACACATCCTTTTTCTCCTGACAGACTGCCTCATCACACCTCATCCCATGACCAACAGCCTGTGAGTGAATGTGCCCTTTTGTTCCAGGAAGTCACATCAGACTCATGACATGGACAACAGCTTGTGAGTGACAGTGCCCATTTATCTGTCATGCTGTTTCATCCCATCTCATCCCATGACCGACAGAGTGTGAGTGACACTGCCATCTTTTTCAGCCATGTGGTCTCATCACATGATGAACAGGGTGTGAGTGACACTGCCATTTTTTGCCATGCAGCCACATTATATGAGTCTCATCCCATAACCAACAACAGGATGTAAGTGCCCTGTTTTACTGCCAGACAGTCTCATCACATTTCATCCCATCAACTCAGGATGTGAGTGACACTGCCCTTTTCTCTGCCAGAAAGTCTCACCACATTTTGTCCCATGACCAACAGCTTGTAAGTTCTCTGCCAAATAGTCTCATCACATGATTCACACATCCTCCCATGACCAACAGCGAGTAAGTAACATAGTCATTTCATAGTCATTTTTTCTGCCAGACTATCTCATCATATCTCATTCCATGACCAATAGGATGTGAGTCACACTGCCCTTTCTTTCCTATGCAGTCTGGTCACATCTCATCCTACAATGAACAGCGGGTGAGTGACATCCCCTTTCCTTCTGGACAGTCTCTTTTCTCATCCCATGACCAACAGGGAGTGAGTGACAATGTCCTGTTTTCTGTCATGTAGTCTCATTATATCACAGCTTGTGAGTCCTATTGCCTTTTTCAATATCATGCAGTCTCATCCCATGACCAACAGGGAGTGAGTGCTGCATTGTCCTTCTTTTTTGTTGGACAGTGTCATTACATCTCATGCAATGACTCACAGTTTGTGAGTGACACTCATTTTTCTCTACCAGTCCCATTGCCTCATTCCATGACTAACAGATTGTGAGTGATGCTACCCATTTCTTCTGCCCTGCAGTCTCATTACATCCCATGACCAGCCTGTAAGTGTCATTGCCAATTTTCATGCCATGCAGTCCCATCATATCTCATTTCATGACTAACAGGATGTGAGTGACAGCACCCATTTGTTCAGCTAGGCAGTCTCATTAATTTCATCCCATGACAAATAGTGGGTGAGTGACACTGCCCTTTGTACCATGTAGACCCATTGCATCTCATCCCATGACAAACAGCAAGTGAGTGACACTGCACTTCATCAGCACCATGACTGTGATCTCATTACATCTCACCTCATGACCAACAGCTTGTGAGTGACACCACTCTTTTTCTCTGCTATGTAGTCTAATGAGTATATCCATTTTTGTGACCTGGACAGTTTGTGAGTGACACTACTCTTCCTTTCTGCTATTCAGTCTCATCACATCTCATTCCATGACAAACAGTGGGTGAGTGTCAGACCCTGCCCTTTCTGCCATGTAGTCTCAGCATATCTTTTCTCATGATCAACAGTTTGTGAGTTATACTACCATTTTTTGTTAGGCTGTCTCACCTCATTACATCCCATCACCAAAGGGGGTGAGTGGTGCTGCCCTTATCTCCATTATGGAGTCTTATCACATCATGACCAACAGCGAGTGAGTGACAGACACCCTGTGTTTCAGCCAGGCAGTCTCATCTTATCTCACCCAACAGGGAGTGAGTGACACTGGCCTTTTTGTGAATGCAGCCCCATCACATTTCATCCCATTACCTACAGGATGTGAGTAGTAGTGTCCTTTTCTGCCATAGTCTCCTCTCATCACTTCCAATGACCAACAGCTTGTGAGTGATGCTGCCCTTCTTGGAACCAGGCAATCTCATTACATCTCTTCCCTCAACCACAAGTTTGTGAGTGACGTTACTCTTCTTTTCTGCAAGGCAATGTCATCACAACTCATCCTATGACCAACAGTCTGTGAGTGGCACTGCCCCTTTCAGCCAGATAGTCCCATGACTCCCATTGCATCTCATCCCATGTCTAACAGAATGTGAGTGACACTGCCCTTTTTCTGCATTCTCTGAGTCACTACATGATAAAATGATGAACAGGATGTGAGTGCACTGCCCATTTTTTCTGTCAAGCAATTTCCTCACATCTCCCAAAAGGAAGTGAGTGACACTTCTCTTTTCTCTGTCATGCAGTGTCATCACATCTCATCTCATGAACAGAAAGTGAGTAAAACTGCACTCTATTCTTTCTGTTTCCTGATGATAATACCTAGATTGTAAGATATGATTTAACTACTTGCCTAAATTATTAAATGAAATGCTGACCTGCAAATTAGATTGTATGTCTTTTACCAGATACAAAGTCAGATACATGACCTAATTCTTCCCTTTATCAGTCTGAACTTTTTTCTTTGTTTGGAGAACCACACAGAGTCTCCAAGGAATTTTCAGAAGATGTAAGTATTATTTTTGTTTCTGAGACACTTCAATAACAGTATTGTGAACAGCTTTTATGCTACCAAATCATAGTTGGTAATGTCTAATGTTTCATCCATTTCTCTTTGCCATTCCTAATATAACAAAGCAATGAATATCATTGCAAGGCAATCCTTTTGGATAATGAAGCCATTCATGGAATCAATCATGGATGCTTTGGAACAGTTCAAGACTCATGGATATGCAGAAAAGCTCAAGACACACATTACTTGTGACTCCATACCTCCTAGACATGAAGATGTGGTTGCTTTCTTGTATGATCAGATTATCAACAATTGAAAATTGTATGTATTTCATTTACAACCTATTCATGCTCAATTATTTTGTAGTGTGTTGTATGCCATGTTGATATCCCAAATGATTAGCAGATTCTTCTATACCTTCTCTACCTGTGTGCCAAAATATTTTCACCAAAATTGTTTTACATGTTATCATACTCAGTTTACAGACAAGCAAGCTGCAAGCAGAATTCTATTTTCTTTGACAGTTTGTGCAGTCATAACAGTTGTGACAATAGAACCAGGACATAATAAACCATGGTGATGGGACCCAAAGCATGCTAGGTAGAGAAACAGTGTACAGATTTTCATGAGTACATAGATGGTAAACATGCCGGAACATACTTTTCCTGATTTTACATCCGGTTGTCTCCTATAACACCATATTGACACAGTGACTCGACTGTGATGCTCCTTGGACCAATCTGCCACAAGGATCATTCAAGTTCAAGCATTNGATAGTGTCCTGAGGCATGTCAAACAATCCAGAGGCTCTATGCCTCATGGATGTAATGACAAATTACCACATTCTGTTTGAAACTTGCTCTCAATGCATTCATACTTTATCAAACAAAACAGAGGCAGTGGAGAAATGGAAAAGTTGTTCAGAGTTTTTTGACCACCTTGAGGTGATGAGGCTGCAAGGGCAAGGTTCTTCTCCGCTGTAGACAAGCCTCACAGAATTGAGTAAAGAACTCCTGAAGAGTACATACTCAACCCATTGCTGCAATGGTTTTCTCATTATTGTACCTTCCCAAGTTGTTACCTAATCATATTTGCATGTTCAGCTGGCATTCAGATGTTCATTGACCAAGAGCTTGTGAAGCTCTGCGAGTCTGATCGCTGCTATGTTTTGAACCAATCTCGATGGCTCTCGCACGTACTTACTAGTGTAACATTTTTTACTACACATTGACGTCCGTGCAGCAGCGAACACCTCATAGCGAACATGCCACCTATGTCAAATCCGAGGGGAGCTGTGCAACCTTCACACCTGGCGAAATTTGCGCCTTCAAGCTACTCCCTGGGCGACCGAAACAACCTTTCGAAGAAATCGTTGGTAAACAAGTCCGCTACCGAGACCCCAGGAACGGAAAAACCAGTGAATATACTGTGACAGATTATATAACAAGTCATCTTAAAGGAACATATTATGTGATTACAGATAGCGAAGGAATGGAGGAGGTCAATGAAGAAGAAATGCGGGGTACTAGTATGCTGGCCTGATGTCGTACCATCGTAACACAGTTTCGGGATGTGCAAGTCAATCATGTTTCATATCAAGTAAACGTCGGATTTGTCTCGTACTGCCACTCACAGTAAGGGATATGAGCAGCCCCTTCAGCAGATATATACGCAGTACTAGCCCTAGGACACCCAAGCGTACCCGGGCCACCGAAAGTCAGGTTCAAGAAATGGAGAAGTTTTTTGATTTCATTTCACCCCTCAGTCTTCCAGGTTGCTGCCAATCATTGTTGTTTCAAGTTCGGAACCGCGGCGTGTATCCCCAGTACTTTGCAGCCTTCTCGCTGCGGAACAACGAGCAAAGAGAGTACTTCCAGAAAACATGTAAACTGTATCTTTTCATCACATTTGTATACTATACATTAGATCGCATTGTAGTCTATATTATTCGGTTTGCAGACTCGAGTAGCAGCGGTCGTTGTGTGACGACTTTCCCAGCTTCTGAGCGCTAAACGCCCAAAACGAACCATCTATTACCCGGGCCCATCGCTCAAAACGTCAAGGTCGCAATCATGTCCGCCTAGATTTCGGGCCGGGAGGTAATTGCACTTCTTCAAACTCCCATTCGCTTGAATGAATAGAAGGGAGGTTGACGTCCCCCTTCCCAACGCCCATTTTCGACTTGGGTATCGCCATCGTTGCTAGCAATTTACGACTCTCAGCATCATCTGCATCCTCCTCTGCTTTACTGCGGATCGAAAGCGAGCGCATTCCGTGAGAAAGTGATGTGCTATGTCAGATTCAGAGCTTTAATTAAACCGTCGTAAGGGGTCAACATACTGCATCTCATGTCTCCGTTGCTGAGTCCACGTTCGGCACTCCTCCTTAAAGTTAATTAATAGACCAGCCAGGTCATTATAGAACTGTAAACCGGTATCAGCTAACCTTWATATATGTAGGGTGTGGGAAAGCAACCTTGTAACCTTCTTCGAGGTTGCGACTAATCTCCTTATACTTGAGATAAGCGAATTGGAGTGACTGAAAGCCAAACTCTCGGTCCTTGATAGCGGGGTCATCCCTCCGAGATTGCAAGAATAGCTCGTTTCTTTTCTGTAGGGTACGTCAGGGCCTATTTCCGTCGACATATGAAACAGTCTGACCTTGACGTCCGCAAGAATAGTACTCTGCTTCTCCCCGAACTCTCTCAACTCAACTAAAAACTTGTCGTATTTGGCGAGTTCTTGGTCAGAGACCTCTTCAAACATGAGAGGCTGTATGTCGGCCATTTGATCGAATTTTGAAGCCTCCTGAAGGATGCGAKCCGAGATATCATCCGCGTCCGCTAGCCTCTGTGCTCTCTTAACGACCTTCTTTCGCTCCTTGTCGAGTTCATCAAGTGATTCTAGGAGAACACGTAATACACGTGCGTGTGCTTGCGTCTTCTTCCCCTCCGGCGTCAGCGGTGACGAGGTACTGAACGTTGATGCCGGTACGGATGCTTCCAAATCTTTCTGCGAGACTTGGCATGAGAAAGAATGAAGCCAAAGCAACCGTACCTCGCTCCACGTCAGTGACACAATGTTCTGTTCCCATTCATCCCATTTCTGCCGCACGAGCTCGTCGCTCTCCCCTGCTTTGATCAATAGATGGCGGTATCGCTGTTGCTTCTCAACAAGCTTCATATTTGCTTCGTGCGAAGGTAACCGGTCGAGAGGTCCGCCCTTGCGCGCTGCCTCGTCTTCCGAAGCTTCGTTGTCAAGAATATCCATAGCCTAGTTCAAAGTTATTTACTGCACATCGATAGCCAAGCATGCTTACCTCGTCCAGTAATTCCAGATCTCTACGGGCCAATTTCTGGACATCATCTATTGATGCTTCTATCTTGGCAGGCCCATTCCCATTCCGGACTTCCTCGGCTTGACTCAATAAGCTTGGCGGAAGGCCGATGGGCCTTTCCAGCGCTTCCAAAGAGGTTGGCAGGTTTAGTTCACATAGTTCACTTTGAGATCATRAACAACAATGTGCACTTCGCGCAATGACCACAACTCACTGATCTGCTTTGTCTTGTAACTCCTGCGACGCGCCAACTATGTTTTCTTCCAGTAACGATTTCTTTCGTTCGTTGTAAATGTCTACTTTATGAGTTGGTATTCAAAATTAAAAGGGAAATGCTTACTAATGGCTTCTCTGGCTCCCCAACTAAGAAGATTTGCAAACAAGGGGGGTTCGCGACCAAGAACAACGGCAGGGTTACTTAGCCCGGGCGGAACGGTAGAGGAGACGAGGGGCGCAGGTTTAAGAGGCGGCAAATGAGAAATGGCAGGGACGTCATGATGATATATCAGATCGTTGTCTCGTTCTGCTCTCTTCAAGCCTTTCTGTAATGTATCCAACACTGACTGTCCGGGATTAGTATATATGTTTCCAGGCAAGAGGTACTTACTTGAACATCCTGAAGGACTGCTTGAYTTATTTTACCCCGTTTTCCTGCGTCGAATGCCGCTTTTGCGTCTTGGTGTGCCTGGGAAAGCCTCGCTAGTTCATGCCCGTACCTGTTCACGGATTATTAAGCCTTTACCGCCTAATTTAGTACGGYAGTGCTAACCTGCGAGCTTCAACGTCATCCATGCTTTGCCTGTACTGAGCGACGGAATTGAAGTGACGCCATTTAGCTTCAATATGTGGTAGCCAGTCCTATCCTTGATAATAAAGTATAGGGAGCACAATTCTAGAGAAAACCTACAGAGGGGAAGGAACGGGTGATGGACGGATCAGCGTCTCGGATAATTTCATATGCTTGCTGATAGAACGTCGCAACCTGCGTAATTCATGTGCCTCCAGGAACTCGACTCGTAATGATCGTCACCCTTACCTGAGCTGCCACCCTTGCGACAACGCCGTTTTTGTAGTGGTCTACGATACAGTTACAAAAAATTCGCACAAAACGTCCAAAGCCCTCACTCAATTTTGCCATCTGCCAAGAACATTCCTGGGCCTGGGCGAGCATAAGTTTTTCAAGGCTCTTCAGGGACGGCTCTGAAAGGTCAAGGGGAACCCAYTCCGCATCAGGCGGAAATACCAGTTTCGGTGTTGCCGTTGATAGAAGATATGAGAATGTTCCCGCAGCTAACTGGGGACGCGTACGTGAGTGAATAAAAACAGCCTATCGTAATCGCGAAGCATCATACCTGAAAGTTGACGGTTGCACGCTTTATGCCGTCCATATGGGCACGGTCTTCCGACATTGCGAGTTGGCAGTAAAGAGCGGCAAGATTAAAGAGAACGGAGGCACGCTCAAACGCGAGGTTCCTGAGAGTGATGGGCACACTCGAGGGAGAAAAGGCAGGGGCATAGGCGATGTCCAGTTGGATCTATGACGAGATGTGTGATTGGCTCTTGCATGGTGATGCAGACGTACGTCTGTCGGGAGCTTGGACAAGACAGATGAGAGCTGAGCAAGGTATCTTTTGGAGAATCAATCATGGGACGTGGTGGGTGCAGCGAGACACGGACAAGAGGATAGAATCGACGCTGTTGACATGGACGGGGCTTGCGACCGCATCGTTTCTGAGAGTCTGCCAGCGAGAGATGTCAGGCTTAAATTCGTCTGGATGAGCGCCCGTGTGGGCCAGGATGTAGTTCCTGAGGGGCTCCCTGATGTCGATGGAGCTGGCACGTTTGAAGGGGACCAGGAGGAGATTGGACATGTGGTGGTTTCAAGCGAGTGTGGTAAAATACAATAGTCACTACTTCGTTCTTTGCTTCCCGATTCGATACCCAGCGCAGGCCGTTATTCTTATTCATCCTAGCTATGGCCTACGAACCAACCTCGCCCTCATCCATGTCCCGCCGCCTCACGAGCAGAACAACCATGAACGACAGACGCAGCGTCAACGCCTTTTTCAGTATCGCCGCCGAGCAGGATGTAGAGGTTGAGGATGATCTAGCCAGAGGTGAGCATCCCTTGCACCATTCATAGCCCGCCCTCATTGCCTGCAGCCCAGAAGCGTCTCCGAGACCTGAAAAGCAAAATCTCAGCCCAGTCAAAGAAAAACTTTGTCCTGGAGCGCGATGTCCGCTACCTCGACTCTCGCATAGCACTTTTGATCCAGAACAGGATGGCTCTCGATGAGGTATGCTTCTCTCCAGCCTTAAAGCCACAAGCATGCTTATTTTCACTCCCCAGCAACGCGAGGTCGAGCGCACTCTGGAAGACGTTGATCCCACAGAAGGACACTTCCCAGACGACAGAAGGCTACAACAGTATTCTAACCTCTTCTTCCTTCTGCAGTCCGAGCCACGGCACATTGCCGCCCTATGTCGTCTCGTCTCCCTCTCTGAGATCGACACTCTGCTCCAGACCGTCATGTTCACTCTGTATGGTAACCAGTACGAGAGCAGGGAGGAGCACCTCCTTCTCACGATGTTCCAATCCGTATTGTCCGCCCAGTTCGAAACAGCAACAGAATTTGGGTCTCTCCTGCGTGCCAATACCCCTGTGTCTCGGATGATGACCACCTATACCCGTCGCGGTCCCGGCCAGAGCTACCTCAAGAGCGTTCTTGCAGAACGCATAAATAGCCTGATAGAGCACAAAGATCTCAATCTTGAGATTAATCCTGTGAAGGTAATACTCCTCCATGTCGTGTGCCCCAGAAGCTCATGCGTCAAGTAAGGTGTATGAGCAAATGATAAATCAAATCGAGGAAGAAACGGGATCTCTACCGCCTAATCTGCCGCGCGGCGTGGCACCTGAAATTGCCTCTGAGAATCCTGATGTCCAGGCAATAATCGCCCCGCGGTTGACCATGCTCATGGAGATCGCTAACAGCTTCCTGCTTACCATCATTGACAGCATGGAAAGTGTTCCATATGGTATTCGTTGGATTTGTAAACAGATTCGAAGTTTGACAAGGGTAATTTTGGATGTTACACTATTTCACCGCCATTTATTGATGTTCTCCTTGCAGCGGAAATATCCCGAGGCTACCGATTATGCTATCTGTTCGCTTATTGGCGGTTTCTTTTTCCTTCGGTTCATCAACCCGGCTATCGTCACCCCCCAAGCATATATGCTTGTAGATGGCGTACCGGCGAAGCATCCCAGGCGGACGCTGACTCTTGTGAGCGCTTAGCGTGATGATCAAATCAGTTCTTGATGTTCTTTTGATAGATCGCCAAGATGTTACAAAACTTGGCAAATAAGCCATCATACTCAAAGGAGGCATATATGATGTCACTAAACCCGTTTGTCGAGAACAACAAAGCTCGCATCAATCAATTCCTTGATAATCTTTGCGAAGTGGGAGATTTTTATGAATCACTCGAGGTCAGTCGTTGTCGTCCTCGCTTGTTTGTTTGGAAGGCTGATTTCCGTTGTACAAGATGGATCAATATATGGCTCTGTCGAAGAAAGACTTGATGATACATATCACGCTCAATGAATTGTATAACACCCATTCATTAATTCTGCAGCACATTGAAACATTAGTCAGTTCATTCATGTTCCGAATCTGTGACGACCCTGATATTTATCCTAGTCTCCAAATGACAAACATCATCTACGCATCTTAACGGATGAACTGGGCCCTGCTCCTCCACAAGTCCCTCGGAAAGAGAACCGGACGGTCGAGCTATCGTTGTATAGCCGCTGGGAAACTCCCGTGCATGACCTTCAGAGTGCACTAATGGACTCGGTGTCATCCAGTGACATGTTGTATATGGAGACCAAGTCCATATTTGTCCAACTAGTGCGTTCCTTGCCAAACCTTGTAGACAAACGTCCGTACAACCTTGCTGCTATCGCCGACCGAGCTGCCACAACAAAAGACCCTGTCCTGGTCCGCAAGGGCATCAAAGTGAAAGAGATGCTTCGGGAGCTGGAAGAGTTGAAAGTGGTAGATAAGGCGGACAGCTATAGGCTTATGCAGGAGGAAGTCGCCGCAGAACTTGTACACTTGGGCAACCTACGAGAGAAGGTTGTTCAAGAGATCAAGTCATTGGAAGCCGTATACAAGACCATTTGCGACCACAACAACTACCTGCGAGGCCAGCTTGAACAGTACAAAGCTTATCTGCAGAATGTACGTCTCACGGCATCGAAGGACAAGGGCAGCACGACTGGTGTCGGCGTGGTGACTGTTGGCGGGAAAGAGCTAAAGAAACCTGCAAAGCCTGTTGCTCTGGGTCCATATCGATTCACACACGCCCAGCTCGAGAAGGAAGGYATCATCGTCGAGAGCAATGTTCCAGATAATAGGTTAGTGTGACACTTCTGTGCCTTGCGCTTCGCTCCTGACGGCGCAAACACAGGCGGCCTAATATCTACTTCAACATAACCTCCCCTACGCCCGGAACATTTATTATCGCCCTGCACTACAAGGGTCGCGAGAAGGCCATCCTCGAAATGGATCTGAAGATAGACGATTTGTTGGAGAAGGTTGGCGCAGATGTTCCCACTGTTTGATATAAGCTTATTCGTAAACAGCAAAAGGACAACAAGCATTTACTTGATCTTGAATACGTGCAATTGAATGTTCCCAAGGTGCTGAACCTGCTCAAAAAGGTGTTTGCGAAGCGGTGAACCGTTTGTCCCTTTTGAGATATTTTTATGCGTTTTCTGTCTAATGTCTAATTTTTGTGATTATCTGGCGTTACCTATGCTCTACGTGTCTCTTTTTCTTTATAGTGTCAGGTTCCTTAATTGGGATCCATTCGTAATATGTTCCGGTGCATTGTATTATTCGGAGAGTGTAGTACTGGTGATGGAGTGCCGGCTTTTTTGCTCTGAATTAGTATGTTCCGCTGTATTCTTTGTTTTAGATCGAAGTTACTGGAATAGGCAATCACTTAATCACCCCTGACCGCCATCGCAACCGTCTTAGTTGCATCATTCACCTTCCTTTAGACCATTTCCCTGCTGGCGCGCTGCATGTTTTCTTGACTCTGTTGTTTCAACAAATGCTGTCCGCCATTGTGGTGCTTTCCTTGTGTATCAGCGCCGCATCTGGTTTTTCAGCTCCGCAGCTCCAAGTGCGCTCAGATCCAATTACGGTCTCCATCCATCTACACTCTAGAAGCTCACCTGACASTGCAATACAAGCCAATGCTAATGTGACCCAGCTGAACGCTACTGGCGCCGCCCGTGCCGGGATAACCTCTCTCGCCGGGACAAGCGACAGACAGTGAGTACGGGCGAGGCTATCACCGCATCTTTAATATCTGTCAAAGTAGCTTATACGTCCGTCCGCAGGTCGTACTACACCACGATCCAAATTAGCGACATCTTATTCCGAGTCGCGTTGGACACTGGGTCGTCGGATTTGTGGGTCGTATCAACAGCGTGCCAGACCCCGACATGCAGAGCCGTACCGAGGTACCCGCTCTCATACGAGAGTCCTACRTTTGTGTCCGTTGCAAACAATGCGACTTCGTATCAAGTTAGCTACGCGGATGGGACAGGC